>CAJYYI030000400.1:0-25681 GCA_913789915.3 Sphecodes monilicornis
AATTAAAATATTTTATTTTTTGTTTCAGATTATCAAAACAAAAATATTTTATTTGCAGAAACATTACTGTTTATTTAAAACATTATTTCATTTGAATTGCGGAACAACGACTATTTCAAATAGTATTAGAAATATTTTTTGCCCAAAATTTGACCCAGGTCTGGTTACAATTTATATTTCCCTCGTAACGGCTAAGCGTTCGGTGACACACGCGAACGGCAGCAGAGCTTTCATGTCGTTCAACCGCGTAAAGACGGCGGAGGGGTAGTAAGAGACACTTTAAGGGCAATTCCAAGGGTGCTCGTTTCCCAGAATGGAAAAACGAGCTCGGTGGAAATTTCGCGGTTTCTCAGCGACGCTTTCTCAAGCTGGGTGTTTTGCCTGTCGCTATTTATCCGGTTCCTATCCTAGCGAGAATAAACCTCCCTCGAGGGGGTAAAGACAGTAGTTCAGCTGCGCGCTATACGAAGAAGTCGGAAAGTGAGCCCGATGAGGTGGCCGGGAGGCCAGCCGTGGAAGGGAGAAAATAGGGCGGCAGAAAACGCGCCGGAGAAATAGATTATGGCCGGCGGCGCGGCTGGGAGGGAAACTCCGTTATTCCTCGAGGAAAAGAGATTACAAGATGTATCATCGCCGAGGCTTGCCAGGACTTTATGGGCCTGTAACCGTCACGGTAATCGAGTCCTTAATACGGTGTAATAACACCGATCTGGATGTACCATCGAGATTTACTCGATGAAACCGAAGGGAAAATGCTTTTTTCAAGCTGTTATACTCATCATCTCGTCTCGCGAGGACCCGGTTTATTTGGAGCCTTTCGTCTACAGTGGTGGAACGAACATATGTACACCGTTTAAAAAGGAATAACTTCTTCACGCGCTAGAACAACCGCACCTGCTCAGATGACTGATTTCGGATTCTTTATTTTTCAATCATACAAATTGTAAAGATCTTGTAGCGGCACACGGTTGGCGACCGTAATAACCATTCAAACTGTCCGCTTGCAGAGGTCAAGGATTAGGCGAGGAAAACCTGCCCTGATGTTTGCAAGTTCGGAAATGACTTTATTCTTTTTGTTGGTTAATGAAATGAATGTACGCAGGGTTGAATATATAAAAGTAAAGATTTTTTTTGATAATACATTATACACGTTCTAAGCGACGTAACATTCGAACAGAGACTACCGCGCGCTGTATGCGTTCATACCAAAGCCCACGATAGGAGCGCACTCTGTTCCATATACAATATATATACTATTACTACTACTCCATAATTTTACTACTTTCACGTGCACAGCAGACTTCGCTGATGAAAACGTCGCCAGCCGCGTACCGTTACAGGGCTACCCGGCCGTTCGGTCAGCGCGGCCTCGGAAAGTCCCAAAAATTAGCATTAAGGAAATATGGCATGATCGCGTCTTTTTCCCCCGCTAAGCAGGGCGGAGGTTTAAGGAAACGTATCCACCCGCGAGTCTTTGGAAAAGACAACGCCTTTTTCGGAGACATGTAAATAAGTGACAAGTTAGAAAATGAACCCTGTCTTCTCCTGTCTTCTTCTGAACGAAGCGAGTGATAGTTCTGCACGCCGTGTAAATAGAAAGTAAAATAAATCAGTTCTTGTTGAGTTTTGTCCGTACACACATGGTCATTTAATCTGTAATCTCATACACTACGTTACAATCTTTTTGTGTACGCATACTAGACACACTTATTTGTTTAGACATATTTTGTACACGTAATTGTGCAATGTTGTGGTGTATGCAATCTTGTTACTTTGTAAAGACAATGCAAATGCCAGTTTTAGGTTTAGTAATTTTAATAGTGTTAAAATTGGACTAAACGAATTGAACGTCTGGCCTGTTATTTGAAACGTAAAGGTAAATGCTATACAATACAGATTTCATTGGTATACTATTGCGATACTTACGGCACTGCATCGTTTTCAGTTGTAATTGTTATACGACTACTTAGTTATAGATTGAAACACAACAAAGTCAAATTGTATGTTGCTGCATTTAAACTTGCTTCGTAACGTCGGATATCATCGAATTTTACAGAAAGCAGATTTTGCAATAACTGAAATGGTCAATAATGATCAGAAAACATGATCATAAATAAGCGGTTATCCAAAATAGACTGTAGGAAGTCTTTTTTAAATAAAAAGCATACTATTTTTAATTTTATTGGTTTTTTTATTCAATTATCAGGTATCATCTATAACAATTATGTGTGAAGACGATATCTGTCAAATGGCCACCACGACCACGTTTACAGGCATCAATTCGTACATCAAAATTTTCGATGACATTTTGACATATTTGCTCGTATAATTCACCAATTTCATTTCGAATGATGTTTTTCAGGTCATGAATACTTGCTGGTTTGTTGGCATAAACTTTGCTTTTCAAATAACCCCAAAGAAAAAAGTCCAATGGGGTCAAATCACAAGAACGAGGTGACCAATTCACATCACCATTCCTTGGAATTAATCGACCATTGAACTCTGATCACAATGAAGTGATGTTTTCACGCGTTGTGTGTGGCGTAGCTCCGTCTTGTTGAAAATAAACATTGCTTATGTCCATTTAATTTCAGTCATAAATAATCAAAATTCATGGAAAATTCGCCACAAATTGCCATAAGAACTGCTTAATTCTTGAGAACGACGTGGAATTGATGTTGATGGGTCATTAGTAACACTTCCACGAACAGCAGTAATGTGTTCATTCGAACGAGCTGTTTTTGGTCTGAAAAACCTTGGTTTATTATGAACAGATCCAGTTTCATCAAATTTCATAACCAAATTTCGAATTGCTTGCTCAGATGAACGATTATGTATGCCGAAAAAATCGCGTAATTTACGATGGGTATATTTTATCGAACACTGATTTGCAAAATAAATTTTGGCTCGACTGCGTTTTGGAGAACTCCGTGTTCTTAACTTTTTTGTACTTTTTTTTATGTGATCCTGTAGATATCGATGAAGACATTCCGAAAATGTGTGTATGGTTGTTAGGAATTCACTGGTTTATAAGTTATACGCGTGTAAAGATGAGCAGTTTTAAGCGTTTTGGGCAGGTTAGAGCGTCGCCATATTGGATATTCGTTGATTGGTAGAGGTAGGTAGGTCTGTTCGGCGCATGCGCTGGAGTGTTCAGCGCATGTGTTCGATAGTATGGTATAATTGCGGGATCGGCTGAATAGTACTGAGCGTATGCGCTAAATAGCAATTCAGTGGTTACACATACTTTGTAAACATAAGCAATTTCAAGTGTTTTTCACAAATTAATTATTAATAAGTTTATTGTTGATTTTGAAATGGCTAGTTCAAGTATTAGAAATGTTAACTTTAGAGACATACCAGGTAGTAAAGAAGAAGCAATTACTTGGGCTCAGGATTGTGGATTGTTGCGGAAACTTAAAAAACGTCGTACTCATCGGTGCGAAATGAAAATTTATAACAATAATCATGGAATCGGTCGTTTTCGGTGTCCAGTAATTAAAATATACAGAATCACATACAGGATTTCAAAAAGAAGGTACAGTCCAAGATGGTTTGGGGTTAGGTCGTCGTGGGAGCGGAGAAGGCCGGCCCGACCATTGTATAATGTTTCGCATTTTGATTTAGCAAATGTGTTATTAGGTATTACGTACGTGTTTGTGTTGCCATCTAATGGATTTGTTCGGAAGTATTTAGCCTATTTTGTGTGTATTACCTAGTAAATATATCAATATGGCGGCGCTGTAAGATATCAAAAAGTCTTAAAAGTGTTCAACTTTATATGCGTATAACTTTTTAACTAATGAATTCCGCGCATTAAGATTTTCATTTTCGGCGTTTTCTCGTTGAAATCTATAAGATTGTATAAAAAAAACTTAAAAAAAAGAGTTCTCCAAAACGCAGTTAAACCTAAATTTTAATAACTTTAACACGCTCTTCAATTCTATAAGATTCCATTGTTAATATTGTCTATTATTGTAAGTTACGAATACAAGAAAGTGGCAAGAAACAAACCTGGTGTTTGACAGATATTCTCATTTAACATCCTGAAGGTACTTTTGGATAACCCTGGTACTACAGTACCAATTTGTGAACATAGCAGCATATTACATACGCAAAAACACAAAAATGAGAAAAACATTGTTCTTTTTTGCTTTCAGGTAAAACAAAAGTGGAATTGAATGTTTTCAACACACTTAAAGTTGTTTTACGAAAATATGTTAAACTAAAAGAAAAATAATTGTTCCATTTAAATGTTATCTATAATTTAATCATGATCATTTTAGTTGAATATTTTCTTCATATCAAGATAATGATATTATTGTGGAAATATTCTTTTCACTGGAGTTGAACAATGCAGGCAATAGCGGTCAGCCGAAGCGACAGCTGATCGTGTTTTTAGATAATATTTTACGTTATATATTATTTAACGTTCGTTACATTGGTTTTGTTATAGGTTTTCAGTTGGTCCGGGTTTATTTCACAACTAGTGGCGGTGCTTCAAAGTTTTTTACGAATTTTGAACCGTGCAGTTTTTCTCGCAAATGTGCAAAGTAAATCGCCACTGTAAATACAGACAGAGTTAACTGAGAAGAAAGCGACACGACGAATATTTATTTTTCTCGTGTAGAATATAAATATTACTACCGAACACTTTAATATTTTACACATTTATATATTGACTATTTGTTATATTTATTTCATCTGTTACAGTTGTTTACACTTTTCGAAAAATGAGAAATAATTCTCGTGTAAATTATCACAAGAAAAGTAAAAATTTCAATTGTACTAAAATGCTCTAACAATAGGTATTTTAAAATTGATACATTTATGTATCCAATTAACGTTGTCTGGTACAGTTGATCAGATATTAAATATTATTAGAAATATTTATCAGAATGTTTTTTCTTAATTGATCGATTAAATAATATCATTTAACGAAAATTATTCATGCATTACTCAATAAAAACTAGCACAGTAATTGTTGTGTCGTGTCAGTGAGCAAACAATAATTTGTGAGCCGCTGAGAAACACGCCTCAAAGAGAGTTAAATTAAGTAATAAGGTAATTGGGTTTCGGATAACTTTAATAAAACTGAATATGAAGGACTGTATAATAGAGATGTTGTATCTTTAGATTTTACTTCGCAACTGACTTACAACTAACACACGCGAAGTAAAGAAGGCTCATGGGGTGAAAAACTCCCTCTACAAAATGTAACGTAGTGGAGGCCCCAGCCAATGATAATATTATTTGGGAGGCTGCAAGTAATCTCCCAAAAGAAGGGCAACGCCCATAGACGAATATACGTTGCGACGAGTGTCGCCAAACAGACAACACTCGCTTTCCCGTGATTTCACCGGAAATCATATTTTAGGCTTAAGACCACAGGACCCCCTTGGCGCTAACGGTGGGCCTACGCTACGTCAAGTGCCATTGAGAGCGGTACGGCTAGTCTGACTTTCCCATGGTCAACTGATAGTTTCCAGACGTATCCGGGTCATTAAACAATAAATTCTTCCAAGACGTTAGAGGAACCCTTCGACAATGGCACTTGCCCAAAATCGACCGTAGCGTAGACCCAAATCGAAATACGAACCGGCTATAATAAGCACGTCTCAACAGTAATACTCTCCTAGTACCAATAGCAATAATAATATGTATGAAATGACTGAGTGGGCTATAAGTCACGCAAGAATTTATAATGTTACGAATACTTTCGTTCGTTCATTTGTATTTATCTTTCGAATACCAGAAATATCGTCAAATTTTTAAAACTAAACTCAACTTTCAAGTAACACATCAACGCTCGTGAAATCTCTAAAATTATTGTTTTCAGCACATGTACCACACACAGCAGGACACCCAGCACACCACGCAGTCAGCACCGACAGCAAATCAACTTTCCCAAAAGAGCCCTATTCTTCGACTTTCGTCTGCCGGTGTATCTAATCATGTTATTCTGCTCGGCTAACGCAAGGTTAACAATGACTCAATCCCGAGACAACGCGATTCCCCAGTTCCCTCGTCGCCAGTAACCATCCACCAACAGATCGAACTCGTTTTCCGTGGGTTGGTGTTGGTGAAGCGTTAACCCATCAGGTCCATTCAGTGGGGCCCAAACAAAAGACGGAGCAAAGTTGGCAGCTGGTTTCGGTGGCAGCGTGAAGTGACTTTTAATAAACCGAGTGCTTGAACGACACGGTCGAGAGACTTGGCTCAAGAGAGAAAGATGGGGACAGAAAGAAAGAAAAAGACAGATAGGGAGTGAAAGAGAGCGGAAGAGAGGGTAAAAGAGGGAAAGGGAGGGAGAGGTTGTTGCTCGACGGTTGTTGCCGACGGATCGAGAGGGTTGGCGCGCGCAAGCCGTAAAGTGGAAACGGTGGGCCGAACAGGCTGCGGTCCCTTTGTTCTTGGCGGGTGTTTTGTTTCAGGATTACGGGCTTATGAAATATTCGCGTTTATCTGTGGCAACTGCATGGGAGAGAGGGGCGGGTCGGAGGGGCACGGACCGGGTAAACTGGAGCAAGACAACTACAAGCGACGCTGCCGCCTGTTAATCCGCGAGCAGTACTGCTGATTTCGAATTAATTATCGTGTTAAACTACTGCTCGCTATTTAATTCATGTCCTCAGTTCTGTCAGAACCACTGCTGCTTTTCCTCGCGTTGATTTTTATCGTTCATCCTGCTTCCAACGAGCATTCGCCAAGGAAACTCGGATCGCCTAAACGCGTAGAGCTTGGAAGTGGCGGCTCTTGAATCATTTTGTAAGAACTGCGCCAGAAGTTGATTCGAGAGACTGTTGGACTATTAAGAATTTAAAAGAATTGGAAAACGTTGTGGAGTACTTGTAAATTTCGAGAAACGTGTTGTTTCGGTAATTATACAGGGTGTTTCGTCTAAAACAGGACACCTAAATATCTCCTCTAAATCTGAAAACACAAAAAATGTTTCTAACGTAATGTAAATGGTTTCAAAAGTTGAATCAGATGGAAGAATCGTTTTTTATAAATTGTAATTTTTTAATCGCTTTTTCAAGGTCACTAGTGTTTTTTTACATATATACACACATTTTTTGTTGTTGTATGTTATAGCAAACATTATTGTGCATTCATCCATGTTTAATAGCACGACCTTGAAATGACCGTGAACTCTAAAATTTGTTAATTAATGCAGAACTTACTTTCAGCGACATTTCAAATTTCAACGGTAACAGAAATTCGACCTTGAACTTGAACTTGTAAATCATCACATTTATTACTGCAATAAATATTCGAAATGATGTCCTTCCGTTGTGATACATTTCATGAGGCGAAAAACGACAGATTGTACAGCTCTTTCGAAAATCCCATTGAGGAAAGTGTACGCGGTTTTCAAAGTCTCTTCCATGGATCTCTTGGTGAAGAGATAAATGGAAAGGATGAAATTTTTGTGAATGAAGAATCCGGACTATGCTTGTCACACTAATACCGGTTTCACGTCCAAGTTGCCTTATACTAACATGCGAGTTTTGATTAACTTTAGCGATGGTATTGTTCACATTTCCTTCGTGAGTAACAGTCTTACGTCTCACACGAATGTTTCTGTTGACATTACCAGTCTCACGAAATGTTTTAACAATACTTGAGTATGCAGAACGTGATGGACGAGAACGTTCTGGAAATCTGTCTTTGTAAATTCGTATTGCTTCTCTCAGACACTTTCGAGCTTCACCGTAAATTAAAACCATTTGAATTTTCTCCTATTCTGAATAACGCATTATGGATCGCTTGTCGATACATTGAGAAATCTAGCAGTAAGTAAACTCTTAAATACATATCTCTCTCCCTCTCCATGTACACAGAGGAATGATACAATGAGTTTATTTACAAGTTCAAGTTCATGGTCGAATTTCTGTTACCGTTGAAATCTGAAATGTCGCTGAAAGTAAGTTCTGCATTAATTAGCAAATTTTAGAGGTCACGGTCATTTCAAGGTTGTGCTATTAAACATGGATGAATGCACAATAATGTTTGCTATGACATACAACAACAAAAAGTGAGTGTATATATGTAAAAAAACACGAGTGACCTTGAAAAATCGATTAAAAAATTACAATTTGTAAAAAACGATTCTTCCATCTGATTCGTCTTTTGAAACCATTTAGATTGCATTAGAAACATTTTTTGTATTTTCGGAGGTAGATGAGATATTTAGGTATCCTGTTTTAGACGGAACACCCTGTAGTAGATGCAGTGATTGGCAAAACTACATTGCATTTAGGTGAAATGGATGTTGGCCAACTGTATAGATTACTTGTAAATTTGGAAGAAATTCGAATTTGTTGATTTGCCAGGTTCAGGATACTGATTATACTGTATACAAAAATGACTTACAATTACTCTGATTTAGCTAAGCCCGTTAAAAGGGTCTTAATATATTAATTAACTTTTATGTCAACACCCGGGTATATACTTTTAATTTGTTTCTAATATTTAGTGTATGTTTCACATTAATTGTTATCGATTTTACGGATAATTATAAATTAATTTACTATGTATTCTAATAACAAAAATGTCACTATTGCGCACTGTGGAAATTAACTAAAGAATAATATTTGTTTATTTATCATTTATCTATATTTATTGATTTACATATTGCAATAGTAGTACTAAGGTTTGATTTCCCTAGGCTGTACACTAACTTCCCTAATTGTGAATGATTCAAAATTATTCTTAAAATTGTTAAATTCTTCGGTAAAAAGAAATGCTTATGGACTACTAATAGTACAACTCGGCCATATCTGCTCCACATTTCTTTTCGTTGAATCTATATGGGATCACGTAGTAAAAAATTGTATAATTTAATGATAGTACTGAAATATATTTAAAATATTCTTCCTCACTGTTTCAAACAAATTTCAAAAATTATCTGAACAATTTTTTTATATTCATTCTATTGATATCCCCTTTTCAACAAGTTTGTATGCCACCTGTTATCTTGCACAGTTCATTTAGTGCATTCTGAAAAATTAATCACGCGTCCTTAAAGGCCCATTCATTCGTGATTGATGTGATGAATAAAAAATTTCTGTCACTCGAAATACATATCATTTAACTTGTATCTAATAATTTCAATTTATTATGTTCTTAAATATATTCAGTGACACGAAATGTATTCGTTTAACAGAATAAAGTTTACTCAGGTTAATTGTATTGGTCGTTTAAATATAACGTAATTGGAGTGAAGCTTTTAATCGTTGAATTTGATTAATTATAAATTTTATTCCAATTAAATGTAACAATATTTCATACAAATATTATTAAGAAATAAATAAAATTAAACTGAATGAATTCCATAGGTGTGTCTCAATACATTCGTGACACTGATTTCTTTTATTGTTGAATGTTTAATCAACTAGAGTATTCATGAACTCGTAATACAAATCAATCATATTGCATTCACTTAGACTTTCCATAAGGTTATGTGTGTCTACGTAGGACGACGGTAATAGAACAATTAAAACAAGTAGTATAACTCGATCATACCTGATGCAAGCTAACATATTTTTTTTCTCAGCATTGCAAAGTTATCGAAATATAAATTGTTTATAGTAAAAGCTACATGGAAAAGTACAATCTCACCTAACACTGACCTAATGTAACTTTTGGAATTTACAATTATGGTGTAGTATTTTTATACCTAATGTTATGCTTTTTAATGATAACGAATATGGAGAACTTAACAATATTAATATGTCATTTATATGCAATTTATTCATATACAATGAAAAGGAAAAAAAGCATTTGAATTTTCAATTTTAAGTGAACAAATTAAAGTAACGTCCTTGTTTTCCTGCACTTTGTAATGAAACTTCGTATTAATGAACCGTCTTCGAAATTATTCGCCGTGCGAGCAATCGCATGGACGAAGTAACTGCTCAAGAAGCGAAAAGACGTAATGCGTATACGATGAACACCGTGTGACAGAAATTCCGTGTTCGCCTGGCTTATCTCGAATTCACCTCGCCAGTTTCTAATTAAATGTCTCATGTTCCGAGTGCTCTCTTTTAATTTACATTTAATTAAATGTATCTGCGGTGTGTCTATCCGCTGACCACTGTTTCGTTCCGCGGATAGCCGCACTAAATAATAATTTCGTTTCCCGTTTCAGGAAATAAAAATGCTCGAAATTGTTTTCGTAATTCATGTGCAACTTCCACGTTATATTGCAACGGTGTTTCCAGACAGTTGCATTTCTCTCATGTGTTTCCCATTTTACTGCTGATATCCACCGAAGTGGTTCAGCTACTGGAAAAATAAATTGATAACTTGGAATGATTTTTTATCTGCAACAGACATCATTCTCTACTAAATCGCGTTTATGTATTGGCTTGTCGCATTCTGCCAATGGAGGTATTAAATATTTATCAGACGACGATTATTGTGATATGTCACCAGAAAAATGTAAACTGCACGTCTTTTTATTATCACTTCCGTTCTATTTGTATTATCCCTTGAGTGACACACTTTTTATCACCTTCGAAGAAATATATTTATCAATAACAAGCTTGTAGATCTTAATGAATTTGTGACAAATGCAAGTTTCGATTGCAATGAAATTTGACTATTGAGAAAAATGAATAATACTTTTATTGTATTTTTCGCGTAAGAACTGTTTCAATTGAAAAAAGAAATTTTATTAAAATATTGTAGTTCATGAGAATCGTACTTTGGATAAAGTTAAACATATTCTATTTTATATGGCTTGTATGTCGGAGCGATCATGTGCTAGCAAAAATTCATCGACAAAGTATTCTCCCCTTTGAAAAGAATTTTCCTGTTACGCGAGCTAGATAAACAGTGTCACTATTTTAAGGAGCTGTGTATATATAAGTTCGAAGCATCGGAAGGGTTAATTTAACGCCAATAATATCGTGTAGCCGCAGTCACAAAAGGGTTGACGATTAAATATAGATGCACATTCAGGACAATCAACTCTTACCTTATTTTTGATACCACCGTGGGGGTGAACTCTAGCTGACGGAATCCTAACTCCTGTGGCCTGACATCCTCTAAGCTACTGTACCTCACGTAGGTGCAGGCTGGCGTGGAAATAGCTGAAAGTAAATATAGGAAAAGTGTCAGTCTGTCCTCGATAAAAATAACTTATTAATCGAGCTCTGATAATTATTGATTATACAGGGTGTCATGTAACTGGTGGTACAACCGGATAGGCGCTGATTCTACGTCAAAAAATATTTATATAGTATATATAAAATATATTTATAAAGAATAAAATTTTTCCATTTGACTCCCCGTTTCTGATAAAATCAACTTTAAAGATCCGTCGGGTTCGTGTACTTTAGTGTAAGCAGGAAGTAGAATTGGTTGATTATCGTCAGACGCTCCAGACGGTTCCTATCTAATAGCACCGGTATTCGCTGCATTTTCAAACTCGTTTTTCTCGATAACGAAGGTTCGAATGAAAAAATTTGATTCTATATTTGTTTCGTATTTATTCACGAGGAATCATCTTGTTCTTGCTTGTACGTGCTATTCTGTCACATTCTGTATAACTGTACAGTTTACAGCTTAAGAATGTAACTCTAAAGTATTATACGTAAATTCAGATTATTGCGGGATTTGCTATCGTTATGCATTTATTAGTAAAATTATTGAATGTAACACAAAACTGTGACAAAATTACAAAAATTTAAAAACAATCTTTTATGAATCTCGACTTATTAAAATTATTAAAAGAAGGATTACATTTTCATTTAACCTGTGTTCCTTAGAATCGACTCAGAATATTTTTATTTTACATGAAGATCTGCAGTCTACTCAGGAATTAGCGGATGTACTGTGACTTAGAAAATTAAAACACCCGAATGAAACGCAGCTGGTAGCCACATTTTTGAAGTCCTTGTACTCCGCTATGCTACGATAACTTACAACATAGCTTCCTGTATAACCCACCATATTTTACTCGTACTCTATCTCAGTATTCTCCATTCCCACTCTATCTTTTCGCCATCTCCACCGCTTTCCCCGACACACCCTATAACCTATCATACACAATTTTCGAAGACCACACCTACATCCAAGCTTTCCTAAAATCTTACGTATAGCCTAGCCGTTCTTAAGGTACGTGTCCATTTGAGAGTAAAACTGTCGCGAGTTACTCTCGAGATTCAAAATTGTCAGTGCACAGGGGATTAAGAGTGCTAGCGTATAGCTGCACAAAAAACTCTCAATGAGATAGGGAGAAAGAGAGATAGAGAGATAGAGAGATAGAGAGATAGAGAGATAGAGAGATAGAGAGATAGAGAGATAGAGAGATGATAGAGAGATAGAGAGATAGAGAGATAGAGAGATAGAGAGATAGAGAGATAGAGAGATAGAGAGATAGAGAGATAGAGAGATAGAGAGATAGAGAGATAGAGAGATAGAGAGATAGAGAGATAGAGAGATAGAGAGATAGAGAGATAGAGAGATAGAGAGATAGAGAGATAGAGAGATAGAGAGATAGAGAGATAGAGAGATAGAGAGATAGAGAGATAGAGAGATAGAGAGATAGAGAGATAGAGAGATAGAGAGATAGAGAGATAGAGAGATAGAGAGATAGAGAGATAGAGAGATAGAGAGATAGAGAGATAGAGAGATAGAGAGATAGAGAGATAGAGAGATAGAGAGATAGAGAGATAGAGAGATAGAGAGATAGAGAGATAGAGAGATAGAGAGATAGAGAGATAGAGAGATAGAGAGATAGAGAGATAGAGAGATAGAGAGATAGAGAGATAGAGAGATAGAGAGATAGAGAGATAGAGAGATAGAGAGATAGAGAGATAGAGAGATAGAGAGATAGAGAGATAGAGAGATAGAGAGATAGAGAGATAGAGAGATAGAGAGATAGAGAGATAGAGAGATAGAGAGATAGAGAGATAGAGAGATAGAGAGATAGAGAGATAGAGAGATAGAGAGATAGAGAGATAGAGAGATAGAGAGATAGAGAGATAGAGAGATAGAGAGATAGAGAGATAGAGAGATAGAGAGATAGAGAGATAGAGAGATAGAGAGATAGAGAGATAGAGAGATAGAGAGATAGAGAGATAGAGAGATAGAGAGATAGAGAGATAGAGAGATAGAGAGATAGAGAGATAGAGAGATAGAGAGATAGAGAGATAGAGAGATAGAGAGATAGAGAGATAGAGAGATAGAGAGATAGAGAGATAGAGAGATAGAGAGATAGAGAGATAGAGAGATAGAGAGATAGAGAGATAGAGAGATAGAGAGATAGAGAGATAGAGAGATAGAGAGATAGAGAGATAGAGAGATAGAGAGATAGAGAGATAGAGAGATAGAGAGATAGAGAGATAGAGAGATAGAGAGATAGAGAGATAGAGAGATAGAGAGATAGAGAGATAGAGAGATAGAGAGATAGAGAGATAGAGAGATAGAGAGATAGAGAGATAGAGAGATAGAGAGATAGAGAGATAGAGAGATAGAGAGATAGAGAGATAGAGAGATAGAGAGATAGAGAGATAGAGAGATAGAGAGATGATAGATAGATAGATAGAGAGATGATAGAGAGAGAGAGAGAGAGAGAGCAGCAAGTTGAAACTCACAAATTTACATGTTGAATTTTTTTTCTCGGCAAAGAAGTATCAGCTATACAAACAAGACTCTGAAGCCTGAAGAAATGGTTCAACAATATTTGCAAATGTTTCCTCATGATTAAGTATTGCTTAATTGTAATTATTTTCTTATTTTGTTTCGTTTCCAAATGTACACTTTTGTTTGAATATAATTTGACTTTTTAAATAATAGTATTTAGAGCACAAATCTTTAAATATTTGTTCCATTTTTCACAAATAGCAAGATCAACTTCTGGTACTACTATCCCTACTGTATATACAGGTATGTAAACCAAAAATATTGAAGACTACCACATGAATCGCCTGTCAATAAATAATAAAGACTGACATAGTTTAGATATATTATACTTTCGTATGAAAATATTAAAATTTTGTCGGCAGTACTATTATAATCAATAGTAATCAGTATTTAATATTACTTTTATGAGCGTATGAATGCATTGTATCCGTGGTTTAGTCTAGTATTTTCTCTTTTTGGAATATTTCTTTTTTCCTATCAAGTACATTGTAACAATTGTAGCAAACTTTGGCGCATCCATTCTGTTTACAAGAATTCTTATATCTATCGAAATTCATCTGAGAGCTACACACATACAATTCATATGGGCACATATGTGATAGGAATTTCCGAGAGTTGACTCTCACGTCAATCTCCGAAAGCAAAATCTTTCTGATGTACTCTGAAATGGACACACAATTTGAGAGTATACTCCAGAGTAATTGTCGAAAGAAATTCTGAAGTGGATACCTATCTTTAGTTATACATACAGTTAATTATCAAGTCGTTTAATTTTCAGGTGATCGATTCGTCACCACAGCAGTGTAGTTTGCGCTGTTGTCATGCGGTTTTTCGCGTTGTAATAATGCCGGGCGAAATCCGCGGCGGCTAATTTCATATTTGAACCGTGTCATGCGGTATGAAATCGATCATAGCCGTTTTGGACTTCTGCCGGGCACCGGTTCGGCCCGGCTTTGTTCATTGCCTGGTGGAACGGCATGAAAGGGTGAAAGGGCGGCGGCGGTTCGAATAACGAGCCGACAGCGTTAACGTCGAAAAATCAATAGGGCCGTGTACATTCCTCATAAATAAATATGAATATCGCGTATCGCGGCCCTTCACCGTCGGCCGGCGAATGTAAATGTGTTACGACGGCGACGACGACGTCGACGGCTGCGTGCTAAGCGCCTGCTATACACTATACACGCTCAAAAGCGCGGTTAATATCGAGCGGATCGATTCCGCGTAATGGCGGATCCAGAGAAATAGTCTGATCCGCTTTCAATGTTTGCTGGCCGTTCTTCGGATGTTTGTGGAATAAATTAGAAGGCCGGTGAAAAGTTACAACACCCTCCAACCGCGCTCGCAGGGTGTTTAAACGAGAATCAAACAAGCAAAACTTTTAGCGGAAATGTAACCAACGAAAACATCCGCAAATCGCTGTAATCTAAACCCCTCTCTCGTTCGAGTTATACCGGGTATCCCGGGCATAAACTGCCATACATTGTCAGTATACCGGGTATTTCATCTAACTTGACCACCTTAAATATATCGCTTATTTTGTATGATAGAAAAAATGTCAGGGGGAGAAAATATTCTGTTCGAAGGCGCCAATACGATGATGGGCCGAATTTTTTCCTCAAGATCATTCTTTTCGAGATTTCAAGGTCAACGTATTTTTTTTAAATGAGACTACATATTTTCACTACAACAGTATCATAACTTATAAAAAAACGAATCCAACGAAGTGCAATATGTTGACCTTCACGCGACCTTTAGCGAGGAAATTATGAAATGTTTGTCAGTGACTTCAGTACGCGTTCGGGGACAGTAATTGAAGGAATTTCAATTTCATTGAAACAGTGTACCGTGTAATTGTTCCTGGTGCTTGTAAACGGAAATTCGTATTCTCCTTTCATCGGTTGAAGTATGTTTACAAGCATTATTATAAAAGCGGTAATCTTAGTAGAAGATTATCACTTTACAATCAGTATCAGCACAGCAAGATACGGTATCGGGGTGTCGATATACTAAAGGTCACGGACTGCATATTTTCACTACAACAGTCTCATAGCTTATAAAAAAACGAATCCAACGAGGTGCGATATGTTGACCTTCACGTGACCTTTAGTATATCGACACCCCGATACCGTAGCTTGCTGTGCTGATACTGATTGTAAAGTGATAATTTTCTACTAAGATTATCGCTTTTATAATAATGCTTGTAAACATACTTCAACCGATGAAAGGAGAATACGAATGTCCGTTTACAAGCACCAGGAACAATTACACAGTACACTGTTTCAATGAAATTGAAATTCCTTCAATTTCTGTCCCCGAACGCGTACTGAAGTTACTGACAAACATTTCATAATTTCCTCGCTGAAGGTCGCGTGAAGGTCAACATATCGCACCTCGTTGGATTCGTTTTTTTTATAAGCTATGAGACTGTTGTAGTGAAAATATGCAGTCCTATTTAAAAAAAAACGATGCCATTGAGATCGCGAAAAAATGACCTTGAGAAAAAAATTCGGCCCATCACCGTATTGGCGCCTTCGAACAGAATATTTTCTCCTCCTGAATTTTTTTCTATCATACAAAATAAGCGATATATTTAAGGTGGTCAAGTTAGGTGAAATACCCGGTATTCTATGGATCTAAATAAGAAAAAAATTTTATACAGGGTCAACCCGTTAAATCTTGTAACCATTTTTTAGGAATTCCTGTAATGCAATTATAAAATGTTCTAGACAAAAGTTTATCAGTACTTGGTGAGTTACATGTTCGCATATTCTTAAATCTGAAAAAATGCTTTTTACGTAAAAAGGAGAAGGTCACCTTGACTTTTTAAAATGGCACCATATGTTTTGTACATTACAGGATTGTTGCTGACGTCGAGACAAGTTCAAGAGTGTATTATACTGTAGAGAGTTGCAGTATCTAATGTTTAATTATCAATGTTTATTATGGAATAATTGGGTTCCATTCTACGTATAGTCAGACTCGAACTAGGCAAATGTTTGCTCAGAGGATGTTATAGTTTTGGCCTTCAGGGGAAGGATTGCAACTGAACTACTTCGCTATTAGTTATGAAATATTAAGTGCAATCACATAATAATTTTAAATGATACAAAATATTTAACTTGCTCTGCATGTCTCATACATTATTATATTTGAAGAAATGTAGTTTGTTGCATTGAATGCAATATATTGTTGTAGTGTAGGAATTTGGACATATATCATTCACAATTTTTAATAATAAGTGATTGTAGAACTTGTTTTTTTTGCAAGAAATCATAGTTTGTAAAGCGTAAGTCGGATGAATTATAATGCAGTTTGTAGCATTGATACATTTTTCGCCAGAACAGCTTCTTAATTATTTGGCTGGAAAACTTGTTACGAACTGTTGATTCGCTCATAGAAGCGACGCAACGAAACAATATGATAATGGAAAATGGGACGACGAAGAATGAAGAATGCTGTAACAATGAAGAAACAAAGAGTACCGGGAACAATTAAAGTGCTGATCAATCAGAGAAGAAGTCTCCGTCTGAAACGATCAGAACTTCCTAATTACTCTTTACGTCGTGCTAGAAAATAAACGCTTCCATTGAACTGATCGATCAAGCCTTTTAGTTTCCATGATTAAAGAGGTGTCTCTAGTTTGAAGCAGTATTTGTGTGTTTCCATGTGCAATAAAATAAGAACGTACAGGTCAACTGACAGGAACCAATTGTTAAAAGGCAGTAGACTTTCACAAAAATTCTAATTTTTCGAAATCGATTCCGACGCGGTTACAGTTACTCCTATACATGGATACACTATGCATATTTGCATTTATAGAATACACGAGTGTGCAGAACAGAATAAAATAAAAATATGAATAAATGTGTGTTGATTTTTATTATTTATTTCATATTAAAATAAAATAGCAGATGGTGTATTCAACTGTTAAAATAATTTACTTGTAAATTACAATAACAAAGTATTGCAAATATATGTATCTGCACAAATAGATTCCTGTTTTATATGCATACATTGTGTCGAAAACGGATTGCTGAGAATTTTTTTCTTACAATTAAATTTAATTCTCTTTAATTATTACACTCGCACTGTATTTTCAAATCTCATGAACATAGTGCAATATTTTTTCGTGTGACAAGTGAAAGAAAAATTACAAAAATACAGAATGAGAAAGGCATGAAACAACCGTAGTCGCAAATAAATGGAATAGTCCAAACTAATTCCGAGTACCGAGCACAGGTCTACAAGAAAATAGCTTCGAAAATTCCCGCAAGAACAGATCATAAAGCTCTCCTGCAGTCAGCAATAAATTTATTCTAGCCGAACCATTACCCTGAATCGCTGCGTCCAAAAAATCCCTCGCCGAAGACACGGGTGTGAGAAAGAGAATGGAAGATCCACAAAACAAGAAGCTCGGCGAAAATGCGAAAACTTCCGCATCTCAAGTGCGAGAGAGGTACGAGTGTTGGCGCGGTTGCTTGGAATAGCGATGCAACTTATAGTCGAATTTTTTGGTAAAACATTTCTTTAAATGTTTAAAGAATTTGAAGATACTATTACATTATATCCTACTTATTAGAATTACTTAAAAAAAGAAAGGAATAATGTCTGTCTATCTCCCGTATTCTAAAATTAATGTATACAATTTATGTTTTGTGTATAAATCTGCGGTCTAGTCATAAGGATATTTCGATAAAATCTTTATTAGCCGAGCATGGGGACTGCAATACCGGTACACCGGTATTTCGTGCTATTTTGCAATTTCGTGCTACCGGTATTTGCTAAGGTAAAATACCGGTATTTTCGGTATTAACTATAAATAATAAATATTTTTTTGGGGCATCTACTCTTATTTGATATTTATAAATTAATTTTTCCGATAGTGAATTCGATTTAATATGAAAAACTGTATCAGCTCTGCTTCCTATAAAGCTGGCTGTGGAAGTATTACGTCGGAAGGATTCTAACTTATTAACAGCGAATGCAACAATAAATTTTATTCCAATCACTTAAAAATCAAAACACGCCGCTGTCTGAGAAATTATACAGTGCATAGAAAATTCGTATGCAGAAAAGGCATAGTGAACTAGAAAATATTTTAAGGTATTTACATAATTATAAGGACTTTAAAAAAGAAAACTAAAAGGAAGAAAAGAAGCTAACAAGGTCAAATTTAATTAAGTTCGTCATCAATTTCCACAAAAATATTTATGAAAAGCAACATTACAAACCTATACAGAAGAATTCGTTGAAGATGATGTTGATGTTAATATCGAAAAGGAATTGTCTCTTGAGAAGAAATTACAATTAGCTTTAAATAAAAAAATGTATACGAACAATAATACAAAAATAATATAAAAAATAGGTTTATCCAAAACCGTCAGACGAGAGACCGAGTTGTTAGAAGATGAAGGACATCGAGGCAAATATTTAGAGAAAGTATATCGCTCATTATTAACAGTACCAGTAACCAGTGTGGATGCGGAAAGAGCATTTTCACCTACAGGTAATTTTTGCAGAAAAATACGTTCCAGGCTTAAGGATAGTTCAATAGATGCATTATGTTTTTTACAATCACATTTCAAAAATATCTAGTTAATAAATCAGTTAATGTTTTTTTCTATTAAACAACTGTGTTTTTGTACCTTCTTGAAAATTTCTAATAACGGTATTAATACTGGTATTCCGGTACAACGTTTAAACAAATACCGAATACCGGTATTGTATTTTTGGTCCGGTATTGCAAACCCTAGTTGAGCACCACTTATTTATAGGATGTGATACTATATTATCGAACAGTTTTAATTGAAGCACAATTATTCATTTGGCCAATAGTTACCAAATGAATACATAAAAAAATACTAGAATGCAAAATGACAAAATAGAATTATAAATCTAACTGGATATGTACTGGCCGAGTGAACGATTACATATTCAGGTAATTGGAGCTCCTCCCAAAAACAATTGCATCAGACGTTTTCGACTTACTTTTACGCGTATAATAGGATGCAATCGTCTGATTCCACATGAAATAATCCGACTTTCCATGTTTGAAAATGTCTCATTTCATCAACGGGCCTTCACAGTAACGAGTTAAATTCATCGCAGCGAGCGATGACGGCGAAACCTCGCGAAAACAATTCAACAAAGATAGACAGATAATCCCGGCGCGGCTGCAATCTCAAGTTAAAGTTCAACGCATCCAAATTACAAACGTAAATTCGTCCGCGCGCACGTTTTTACACCGAACTCTGTCACATGGATTGCTCCTGGGGTCCGCGGAATTTTTCATAATCCCAGAAACGCGAACGAGGGGCGCAGGGGTTGCGGAGTGGAATTTTTTTATAATTCACGAGCACCCTCGGTTTATGCAAGATAGTCCCAGGGGTCCCTTCTCGCCTCATTAACTGTGAATCAGTAGAACGTAATACGGCCTGGAAAAAAAGGAAAGCCAACCTGGAGGGGGGGGGGGGGGTGGCTGAGGGAGAAAGGAAAAGAAAAAAAATTGTTCAAGGGATGATCGCGAGGCAGCGGAGAAATCGGGAGAGAATGGGTTGGCGGCAGGAAAGGCAGAGAAAATTTCGGGACACGAAGTTATCAGGTGGGGACGCGGAAGGGGTAATAGTCTGTAAAGGTGAGGGGGGCAGCAGGGGAAAGCGCGGAGATTGTAAAATCAATGAGGTTCTTTCACGCGCGCCGCGTGACTCGGTTCATCCGACGTTTTCTGTTTTTCGCGATGCCTCGATCGCCACGCCTCCAACGATCGGCCGCTTTTTCGACGATCGAGCTGTAAAACACTGCCAATTTTTCTTACCCCCTTTTTACCTCGAAATACTCGCGAGCTCCGAGAACTAATTCTTCGTTCGACGCAAAGTGCATGCTACGCTCATCCATTCCAAAAAGACAGACTTTTTGATGTATTCTTGACATCTGTGACGAGATCAATACCGATTTTTACGTACAATCAGTCTCATAATTGATGGCACGCACTTGAAATCAGAATAACTTTTTATGAATGGACCAAACGACTTCAGTTTTCCTTCAAGCTAGATGGATTACTTTAATAGATGATATGTAATACAAGTATTGGAAAAATTGCGTTTATTCTAAATTACGAAGAAAACCAGTAAAGGTTGCTTTTACAACTTTTTCATTTTGGCTTTTAGCGAAAATTTAAAAAATGATATTGATCCATCGGTTTTTGAGTTATTAACGATTAAAAATGGCACGTATTACAGGTTTTCATAATATCCAGCCTATTTCTGCTGATTTATGTTATATTTTTTTGTATTCGACGATCTTCACCATTTTTATTCGTTTATAACTCATAAACAGATTGATCAATTTCGATGAAATTGTAAGCATGTGTATAACTAATATAGATCTATAAAACACATGTTCCAAATTTTCAGTACGGGCTCAGATAAAAAAGTTTTTAAAAATGCCTGTTTTATTTTTTCCAATTACAATTTTAAAAAAATTGATTTTTGCATGTCATTTGGTAAATCAACGTTTGCTAATGCTAAATTAAATCGAGTCGTTAATCCAGTTTTAAAAAAGTCATCCTGATTTAAAGAGCGTTCAAATACTTTCGTGTACAGTGTACATGATTCAAAATCGATTTTCGTTTACCATGGAAAAAAGGAAATCCGTATAATTTACTTGTACGAGTTCAAATTTGGACATACTGCGTCTGAAACAGCGAAAAACATAAATGATGCTTTCGGTGAAGGTATATCAAGTGATCGGACCATAAGGCGTTGGTTTGAAAAATTTCGTTCCAGAGATACAAATCTGGAAAATGAGCTATCGTGGTCATAAGCTAACAGCTATTCAAGATTTAGATTTAAAAGAGATAGTTGAAACGGATTTTAGTCAAACTGTTCGGGAAATCGCGGAGGGAACCAATATACACCATTCAACTGTCCCCAGACATCTGAAGGCTTTGGGGGTCATTCCATATCAACTCGATCACTTTTTGCAGGCACCATCGTCGATTCTGTTCGAAATGAAATATGTTGTAGTCCATGTGAAATTAGGGGAGGTTTCAGTCATCATTTTGTCGGTTTCGAATTTTTTTAGATATGGCGGGCCTTCAAAGTTTTCAATTTTTGCTCATTTCGGCGAAGACGGGCTTCACTTACGAATTTTTATCTCAGGAACTGTTTGTCCGATTGAGCTATATTTTTTTGTTTTATTCGGAACGGATTGGCCTATTACGAAATAATTTCTTCAACCTCGGAAATCAACTTTATAACGTCGAAAAATTTAAACGAATTCTTTTTTTACGTTTTTTTCGATGACGGGCCCCAGTGATTTAAATTTTGAAAAAAATATTGTTATATTCCCTGAAGTTTCCCCTTTAAAATGAGCCCTTGGAAAAGATGGAACCATAAAAATTGGCGTCACATTGAGCTGGTAAAGTGCGCCGTGTACCTCCATTTCAGGTAGAGGCGAGTCGAGCGCACCGCTGTTATGGTCCGTTGTCTATACCGCTGATCTCGAGAAAACACCAGCAGACTGTATACGACCAAATGACCCTATTTATACGTGGAGAACAATATTAGTAACCACTCTTGGCCAACGACACCTTTTTAAATAAAAGGTAAAAACTCTGAAACCCTCGTCGGTTTGAATGGAATTACATAAATCATATGTGTCGTTGAGTTCTAGAAAACATGCCTAAAGTTTCGACATTGCTAAAAACAAATTATCTATTTATTACACTAGTTAAGTACCGTCAACGTTTTTAAGTTTATTGAATCGCCATTCCTTTCTCTGCCGAATAAGACAGAATCTCAACAGTAAATAGAAGGTATAGAGGGGTTTCCTATATATTCGGGTATATCTTTTCCGAATGTTCAGTTTACGTGAAATGTTCGTATCGTACACTTCGTGTTATATATAAAGAATTAGTGAATTATCGGAAATGGTGCGTCGAAAGTGCTGTAATCCTTTTAAGCTAACGGGACATAAGGATTTCCCGAAAAGACTTCGTAATATTACATTGAGGATGCGTCAAACAATTCCAGCTCTTCCCACTAAGGGATTGATTTGTTCAACTTGTCGCATTACAATTGGTCTTGAAGAAAAAAAAAAGCAAGCGGAAGTTTCATTAGCTGAACCAGAACCATCGGGATTATTGCACGAAGAAGTGCGTAATAGTAGCGACAGTTCCAGCAACGTGTCAACGTCAATACAACCAGTCAATACAACGTCATTCTCCCATTACATATAAAATTTGAAGGTCTAGTAAAAGGACAACCGAAAAAATAAATCGCATTTCTAAAAAATTAAAATCTCATTTAATAAATGTACAAAGTAGCTCGCCTAATACTGTCGAAGACAATGAAACAGTTAAACAGTTAAAAGAAAAATTTTATTCAGAACATAATGATAGTGAAAAAATTCGTATTCTTACAACTTTGCCTAAATCATGGGGTATTCGTAGAATGTCATTGGAATTTAAAACTACGTATCATATGGCAAGACAAGAGAAGCAGTTGCAAGTATCACATGGAATAATGTCTACTCCAAATCCAAAACATGGTCGTCCATTATCAGAAACTACGAAGTCATTAGTAGAAAATTTCTATCGCAGTGACAATGTAAGTAGAGTAATGCCGGGAAAGAAAAACGTTATTTCCGTAAAAAGAAATAGATGTAGGGAGTATTTGCAAAAGCGATTAGTGTTAGGAAATCTTAGAGCAATTTATACATTCTTTAAGGAGAAACATCCCACAGTTGTAGGATTTAGTACTTTTGCAAGTTTGCGACCGAAGGAGTGTATTATCCATCAGAATGTAAAATTAATGTTACTTGCGATTAAAACAGCAGTAGCTGCACGTCGCATAGATTCAAACATTGTTATTATAACAAATTATAAACTTATTTAAAAATCTTTAATTCATTCATATTTTTGCAACGGCTCATGGTAAGGGACCATGTGATGGTCTTGGAGGAAGCATCAAAAGACTTGCAATGAGCACTAGCTTACAAAGACCATTAGATAATCAAATTCTCACCCCTAAAAACTTATTTGAATGGGCAGAAATATCTTTTTCAAATATAACATTTAATTACGTCACCCAAGATGAACATAACAAACATGCTGATTGTTTACAAGCACGCTTTGCAACAGCATTACCAATTACAGGCACTAGAAGCTTTCATAGCTTTACCCCATTATCAAATAAAGAACTGCTATGCAAAACTTGCTCGTGCGATAATGATGGCTCTGTTTTTAGTGTAATGAAATTGTTTCTCTTATATTTTTTTCCATATCCCAGATCCTATCCACACTTCTTACCATAAACCCTCCTTACCCCGCTCTGATGAAAGAAAACCACCACCTTTTCGTGGTTTCCATTGAGCAACGACACATTTTTTGTAGAACATATAAAATTCGTATAATAACTAATATCTATAAATGAAGTCATGATTAAAAAGGTGTCGTTGGCCAAGAGTGGTTACTGATATTATTCTCCAGGTATAAATATTTTTCATTTAGTCGTATACAGTTTGCTGGTGTTTTCTCGAGACTAGCAGTATAGACAACCGGACCATAACAGCGGTGCGCTCGACTCGCCTCTACCTGAAACGGAGGTGCACGGCGTACTTTACCAAATCATTGTGACGCCAAATTTTTATGGCTCCATCTTTTCCAATGGCTCATTTTAAAGGGGAAACTTCAGGGAATATAACAATATTTTTTTCAAAATTTAAACCACCGGGGCCCGTCATCGAAAAAGAACGTAAAAAAAGAATTCGTTTAAATTTTTCGACGTTATAAAGTTGATTTCCGAGGTTGAAGAAATTATTTCGTAATAGGCCAATCCGTTCCGAATAAAACAAAAAAAAGTAGCTCAATCGGACAAACAGTTCCTGAGATAAAAATTCGTAAGTGAGGCCCGTTTTCGCCAAAATGGGCAAAAATTGAAACCTTTGAAGGCCTGCCATTTCTAAAAAAATTCGAAACCGGCAAAATGATGACTTAAACCCCCTCCCCTAATTTCACATGGACTACAAAATATTTCATTTAGAACAAAATCGACGATGGTGCCTGCAAGAAGTGATCGAGTTGACATGGAATGACCCTTTGGGAGAAGTAAAAGAGTTCGCCGACATTAGTCAATAGACGTGGTGTATTATTGCTTCACGATAATGCTCGGCCACATATTGTGAAACAAACTGTAAAAAGATTAGCAGCGTTGAAGTGTGAAGTTCTTCCTCACCCATTTTATTCGCCTGAACTGTCACCTACTGATTACCATTCTTTCAAGCACCTATATGGCTTTTTGAACGGAAAAATATTCAAAGAAGTGTAGGAACGTTCCAGAACGATCCGCAATCCAGAACGTTCGGCGGTCGCCGTATGTTCAGGCGTTGTCAAGACGACGGTAATTCGCGGTTTTATTCATTTATGACCATATAAGGCAATATCGGCGAGCCTCGGCCGAATAGAGAATAGACGATCGCGATTGAGAGGAGAGGACTCCGACGAGAACGCGTGCGGCCACGCTCCGGGGGAGTCTGCATTTTACGCCCGAAGCTTGTAAACGTTTCAATAAAGTACTCATTTTCACGGCTACTACAGAAGAACTTGCTGTAAAAACTGAATTTGATGAATTTATTGCCTCACGTTTATTAGCTTTCTACCAGAAAGGCATTGAGGCACTTGTATCACAATGGAAGAAGTGCATTCATGTCGATGGAAATTATTTCGATTAATGGAATATGAATAAAGCTCATAAAATAACAGTTTATGTTAAAGATTCAAAAACGGCCATTTCATTTGCAACCTAACCCAGACCTGATACATACCTGTGAAGTATCTATGTTTATTGGTAGGTGCCATTTATTAATCGATACCCTTTGATACTTATTTAAATGCAATCATACCTTGCTATTAGTAATCCGTACTAATTGAGAAGGCTTATGCCCATCACTAGCGTGAACCTAAAGGTCTACGAACGACGCGAAAGTTAGTATCACTTTCTCGGAGCCCGGTGAAATCAAAGAG
>CAJYYI030000401.1:0-14962 GCA_913789915.3 Sphecodes monilicornis
CTAGTATATTCAAGTATATTCTAGTATATTCTAGTATATTCTAGTATATTCTAGTATATTTTAGTATATTCTAGTATATTCTAGTATATTCTTGGATATTATGGTATATTCTAGTGTATTCATGTATATTTTAGTATATTCTAGTATATTCTAGTATATTCTAGGGTATTATGGTATATTCTAGTATATTTTAGTATATTCTAGTATATTCTAGTAGATTCTAGTATATTCTAGTATATTCTAGTCTATTCTTGTATATAATAGTATATTCTAGTATATTCAAGTATATTATAGCATATTCTAGTATATTCTAGTATATTCTAGTATATTCTAGTATATTCTGGTATATAATAGTATATTCTAGTATATTCTAGTTTATTATAGTATATTCTAGTATATTCTAGTATAATATGGTATATTCTAGTATATTCTAGTATATTCTAGTATATTTTAGTATATTCTAGTATATTCTAGTATATTCTAGTATATTCTAGTATAATATGGTATATTCTAGTATATTCTACTATATTGTAGTATATTCTAGTATATTCTTGGATATTATGGTATATTCTAGTATATTCAAGTATATTTTAGTATATTCTAGTATATTCTAGTATATTCTAGTATATTCTAGTATATTCTAGTATATTCTAGTCTATTCTTGTATATAATAGTATATTCTAGTATATTCTAGAGTATTATGGTGTATTCTAGTATATTCAAGTATATTATAGTATATTCTAGTATATTCTAGGATATTATGGTATATTCTAGTATATTCTAGAATATTGTAGGATATTATGGTACATTCTAGTACATTCTAGGATATTATGGTATATTCTAGAATATTCTAGTATAATCTAGTATATTCTAGTATAATATGGTATATTCTAGTATATTCTAGTATATTCTAGTATATTTTAGTATATTCTAGTATATTCTAGTATATTCTAGTATATTTTAGTATATTCTAGTATATTCTAGTATATTCTAGTATATTGTAGGATAATATGGTATATTCTAGTATATTCTAGTATATTCTAGTATATTTTAGTAGATTCTAGTATATTCTAGTATATTCTAGTATATTCTAGTATATTCTAGTATAATATGGTATATTCTAGTATATTCTAGTATATTTTAGTATATTCTAGTATATTCTAGTACATTCTTGGATATTATGGTTTATTCTAGTATATTCCACTATATTTTAGTATATTATAGTATATTCTAGTATATTCTTGGATATTATGGTATATTCTAGTATATTCAAGTATATTATAGTATATTCTAGTATATTCTTGGATATTATGGTATATTCTAGTATATTCTAGAGTATTATGGTATATTCTAGTATATTCAAGTATATTATAGTATATTCTAGTATATTCTAGGATATTATGGTATATTCTAGTATATTTTAGAATATTGTAGGATATTATGGTATATTCTAGTACATTCTAGGATATTATGGTATATTCTAGTATATTCTAGAATATTGTAGGATATTATAGTACATTCTAGTACATTCTAGGATATTATGGTATATTCTAGTATATTCTAGTATAATCTAGTATATTCTAGTATAATATGGTATATTCTAGTATATTCTAGTATATTCTAGTATATTTTAGTATATTCTAGTATATTCTAGTATATTCTAGTCTATTCTTGTATATAATAGTATATTCTAGTATATTCTAGTATATTCTGGTATATAATAGTATATTCTAGTATATTCTAGTTTATTATAGTATATTCTAGTATATTCTAGTATAATATGGTATATTCTAGTATATTCTAGTATATTCTAGTATATTTTAGTATATTCTAGTATATTCTAGTACATTCTTGGATATTATGGTTTATTCTAGTATATTCCACTATATTTTAGTATATTATAGTATATTCTAGTATATTCCTTTGTATTATGGTATATTCTAGTATATTCAAGTATATTCTAGTATATTCTAGTATATTCTAGTATATTCTAGTATATTCTAGTCTATTCTTGTATATAATAGTATATTCTAGTATATTCTAGAGTATTATGGTATATTCTAGTATATTCAAGTATATTATAGTATATTCTAGTATATTCTAGGATATTATGGTATATTCTAGTATATTCTAGAATATTGTAGGATATTATAGTACATTCTAGTACATTCTAGGATATTATGGTATATTCTAGTATATTCTAGTATTATCTAGTATATTCTAGTATAATATGGTATATTCTAGTATATTCTAGTATATTCTAGTATATTTTAGTATATTCTAGTATATTCTAGTATATTCTAGTCTATTCTTGTATATAATAGTATATTCTAGTATATTCTAGTATATTCTAGTATATTTTAGTATATTCTAGTATATACTAGTACATTCTTGGATATTATGGTTTATTCTAGTATATTCAAGTATATTTTAGTATATTATAGTATATTCTAGTATATTCCTGGGTATTATGGTATATTCTAGTATATTCAAGTATATTATAGTATATTCTAGTATATTCTTGGATATTATGGTATATTCTAGTATATTCTAGAGTATTATGGTATATTCTAGTATATTCAAGTATATTATAGTATATTCTAGTATATTCTAGGATATTATGGTATATTCTAGTATATTTTAGAATATTGTAGGATATTATGGTATATTCTAGTACATTCTAGGATATTATGGTATATTCTAGTATATTCTAGTATATTCTAGTATATTCTAGTATATTCTGGTATATAATAGTATATTCTAGTATATTCTAGTATATTTTAGTATATTCTAGTATATTCTAGTATATTCTAGTATATTCTTGTATATAATAGTATATTCTAGTATATTCTAGTATATTCTGGTATATAATAGTATATTCTAGTATATTATAGTTTATTATAGTATATTCTAGTATATTCTAGTATAATATGGTATATTCTAGTATATTCTAGTATATTCTAGTATATTTTAGTATATTCTAGTATATTCTAGTACATTCTTGGATATTATGGTTTATTCTAGTATATTCCACTATATTTTAGTATATTATAGTATATTCTAGTATATTCCTTTGTATTATGGTATATTCTAGTATATTCAAGTATATTCTAGTATATTCTAGTATATTCTAGTATATTCTAGTCTATTCTTGTATATAATAGTATATTCTAGTATATTCTAGAGTATTATGGTATATTCTAGTATATTCAAGTATATTATAGTATATTCTAGTATATTCTAGTATAATATGGTATATTCTAGTATATTCTAGTATATTCTAGTATATTTTAGTATATTCTAGTATATTCTAGTATATTCTAGTATATTCTAGTCTATTCTTGTATATAATAGTATATTCTAGTATATTCTAGTATATTCTGGTATATAATAGTATATTCTAGTTTATTATAGTATATTCTATTATATTCTAGTATATTCTAGTATAATATGGTATATTCTAGTATATTCTAGTATATTCTTGGATATTATGGTATATTCTAGTGTATGCAAGTATATTTTACTATATTCTAGTATATTCTAGTATATTCTAGGGTATTATGGTATATTCTAGTATATTTTAGTATATTCTAGTATATTCTAGTATATTCTAGTATATTCTAGTCTATTCTTGTATATAATAGTATATTCTAGTATATTCTAGAGTATTATGGTATATTCAAGTATATTATAGTATATTCTAGTATATTCTAGGATATTATGGTATATTCTAGTATATTCTAGAATATTGTAGGATATTATAGTACATTCTAGTACATTCTAGGATATTATGGTATATTCTAGTATATTCTAGTATAATCTAGTATATTCTAGTATAATATGGTATATTCTAGTATATTCTAGTATATTCTAGTATATTTTAGTATATTCTAGTATATTCTAGTATATTCTAGTCTATTCTTGTATATAATAGTATATTCTAGTATATTCTAGTATATTCTGGTATATAATAGTATATTCTAGTATATTCTAGTTTATTATAGTATATACTAGTATATTCTAGTATATTCTAGTATAATATGGTATATTCTAGTATATTCTAGTATATTCTAGAATATTGTAGGATATTATAGTACATTCTAGTACATTCTAGGATATTATGGTATATTCTAGGATATTATGGTATATTCTAGTATATTCTAGTATAATCTAGTATATTCTAGTATAATATGGTATATTCTAGTATATTCTAGTATATTCTAGTATATTTTAGTATATTCTAGTATTTTCTAGTATATTCTAGTCTATTCTTGTATATAATAGTATATTCTAGTATATTCTAGTATATTTTAGTATATTCTAGTATATTCTAGTATATTCTAGTATATTTTAGTATATTCAAGTATATTCTAGTATATTCTTGGATATTATGGTATATTCTAGTGTATTCAAGTATATTTTAGTATATTCTAGTATATTCTAGTATATTCTAGGGTATTATGGTATATTCTAGTATATTCTAGTATATTCTAGTATATTCAAGTATATTATAGTATATTCTAGTATATTCTAGGATATTATGGTATATTCTAGTATATTTTAGAATATTGTAGGATATTATGGTATATTCTAGTACATTCTAGGATATTATGGTATATTCTAGTATATTCTAGTATATTCTAGTATATTCTAGTATATTCTAGTATATTCTGGTATATAATAGTATATTCTAGTAAATTCTAGTTTATTCTAGTATATTTTAATATATTCTAGTATATTCTAGAGTATTATGGTATATTCAAGTATATTATAGTATATTCTAGTATATTCTAGGATATTATGGTATATTCTAGTATATTCTAGTATAATCTAGTATATTCTAGTATAATATGGTATATTCTAGTATATTCTAGTATATTCTAGTATATTTTAGTATATTCTAGTATATTCTAGTATATTCTAGTCTATTCTTGTATATAATAGTATATTCTAGTATATTCTAGTATATTCTGGTATATAATAGTACATTCTAGTATATTCTAGTTTATTATAGTATATTCTATTATATTCTAGTATATTCTAGTATAATATGGTATATTCTAGTATATTCTAGTATATTCTTGGATATTATGGTATATTCTAGTGTATTCTAGAATATTGTAGGATATTATAGTACATTCTAGTACATTCTAGGATATTATTTTATATTCTAGTATATTCTAGTATAATCTAGTATATTCTAGTATAATATGGTATATTCTAGTAGTAACTTTATTGATTCCCCTAAGGGTTACAATTCTTAACATTTTTCATCTTCTCCCGTTTTACCTCTTCATCCCGCTCCAACAACTAGTCTTATATCTATCTTATGATACTATCTTAAATTCTAAACTTATATTAAATATATATATATATATATATATATATATATATACATATATACATACATACATATATACGCACCTACGCATATATACAAATATACACATATATATATATCCACATACACACATACATACATACACACCTATATATATATAGAGAGAGAGAACCTATTTACAGAAGAAATTCGCTATTTACACTATTTACATTACATACAAATACTCTAAAACTCTTCCTCCTTATACCCTAATAATTCCCCCCTACCCTATCCTTCGACCCCCTCTTCCGGTCGCTTGTCGTTCATCCTTACTCTTTCACTCCATACCCTCTCTCCATTCTTCCACTCTCCTCATCCACACCTCCCCACCCCCCTCGTCATCCAACACCTCCCCTACCCACTCTTGCCATCCTCTTTCCTCATCCACTTTCATACACTCCTCCCACACGTGCTCCCACGTCTCAATCCCCCATTCGCACCTTCTACATCTTCTCTCCTCATCTTCCAACCAATACTTCGCCCCTCTTATCTCATTTCCCAGCCTAAATTTCGCTACCCTCTGCCACCTGCTTTCCCCCCATCCTTTCCTCAGATATCCCGGTAAACCCTCCCCTTTTACCAACCCATACCACTTATTGTATCTCGATTCTCTTATCCTCTTCCATCTCTCCACTTTTTGTTTTTCCCCTTCCCTTCTTTCTAATTCCTCGGTTACCGACTCCTTCCTCCCCTCTGTCAGCTCTCTCATCTCCTCTTTTGTCCAACCCCTCTCTTCAAAAAACTCCTCTCTCTCTTTCTCCCATCCGTCCCTTACCCCTCCTTTCCTAGCTCTTCTCCTTACTTCCTCCCAGCACAACCTCGCTAACTCCCCCCCTTTGCCTTCCCCCAGCTTCTGCTCAAATCCCCATGCCCTCCTCCCCGCTCTCCCTCTCATCAGTTCCCTTTGAAGCTCCTCCCTTACCATATACCCTGGGGTATGCCTTCCCACCCCCAGTACCCACCTCAGGTATCTCTCGTGCAATCTTTCCACACCTTCCCTCTCCTTCCACCCCCAGACTTCCACTCCATAGCTTACTACAGCCCACACTAATTTATCAAACATCCATATCCTCCTCTCCCAATCCTTTCCAAACTTCCTTTTCCCTATCCCCCATACCTGTCCCATTATCGCCGCCCCTTTTCTTATTCTTTCATCGACGTGTGCCTTCTGCCCACCGTCTCTCGTTAGCACATACCCCAGATACTTGTACTCCCTAACCTCCTCAATCGTCTTACCCTTCCACTTCCACGACACTTTCTTCCACCTCCCTCCTCCCCTCCTGCACCTCATAATCTTTGATTTTTCTGGATTTAGCTGAAGTTTTTTCCTCTCCAAGTATCTCTCCAGCACCCCTAGCATCCCTCTCATCCCCTCCTCCTCTTCCGCTAGCATTGCAATATCATCCGCATATGCTAGCGTAAACACCTTTCTCTCTCCTATTTTTACTCCTCCCCACCCTCCCTTTTCCAGCTCCTCATCCATATCAGCCAACAGCATCGTGAACAGAAGCGGGCTTAACGGACATCCCTGTCTAACCCCCCTCGCCGTCCAAAATAACTCCCCTTCCTCCTCCCCCACCCTCACCTTACCTTTCGTTTCCCTTAGTATCTCCTCACATCTCCCCACCAACCCTTCCCTCACCCCCCTTTTCCTCAACGCTCTTACCAATACCTCTCTGTTCACCGAATCAAACGCTGCTTTCAGGTCTACGAACATAATAATCATCTTTCTCTTCTTCCTTCTCACCTGCCTGTTTATCAAATAGTTTAGGACGTAGATATTGTCTATACACCCAAGCCCCTTCCTAAAACCTGTCTGACTCGCCGGCAGCAATCCCTTCCCCTCCACCTCTTCTCTCAGCCTTTCCGCTAACACCGCCGCGTATACTTTGTACGCGGTTTGTGTCAGCGTCACCCCCCTATAGCTGGCTACATCTCTACTCTTCCCCTTCTTCGCTATTGGTACCACAATCCCTTCTGTCCAATCTTCCGGCCATCCCTCCCCCCTCCATACCTTGCTACATACCCTCCACAGCCATTCCTCTACCTCAATTCCTCCATATTTCCACACCTCGTTCTGAATCCCGTCCCCCCCTGCCGCTTTCCCCTCCTTCAGCCCTCTTATCACCCTGCTGAATTCCCTTCTGTCTATCTCCTCCTCCTTATCCACCTCTCGCCTCTTTTCCCCTCCTTTTCTCACCCTCCACTCTACCCCTCCCAATAACTTTTTGAAGTGCTCACTCCACTTCTCCATCCTTATACTTTCTTCTACCCTCGTTCCTCTGTTCCTTTCCCCATTCACCACTTTCCATACTTGCCTCTCCGTTTTTATTTCCTCCACCTCCCTTTCCCATTTTTCCCTCTCCTTTTTCTTTTTCCCTTCACATAGAAGCCTGTATTCCTTCCTCATTCCCTTATATTCTGACCCCTCTCCTCCCCACTTCCTCCATCTCCTCAATTCCTCCCTCAGTTTCCTTTTCTCCTCTTTACACTCCTCGTCCCACCATCCTCTCCTTCTCTTCTTTTCTTTATTCCTCATCTCCCCTAATACCATCTTTATTTTTGTTTTCAACCCTTTCCAGTCCTCCTCCACCCCCTCCTCCCCACCTGTCCTCTTTCCAAACTTTTCCCTGAACTCCTTCACCCCCTCTTCCGACCAATTTCCCACAAGTTTTCCCTTTCCCCTTTCCTCCCTACCTTTTCTCCCCTCCCTCTCCCCCTTAATCCACACTGTTAATGGCATATGATCCGACTCTGTTCTTTCCCCAACTTCCATCCTTTCCACTCCCTCTCTCGTCTCCTCATTCCCTATAACATAATCTATTACTGAGTTTCCTCTTCCCCCTACATATGTCCATTCCCCTTCCTCATCCCCCGCCACCGTTCCGTTCATGATCCCCCACCCTCTCTCCCCTAGAAACCTACATAACTTTCTTCCTTCCGTATTAATCTTTGCGTCCTTTGACTTCCTATTCTCCCTCCCCCCTCCTTCCACTTCCTCCTCTACCTCTCCTCCCTCCCTACCCGTTCTCGCATTGAAGTCCCCCCCGACAATCACCCTTACATCCTTTTCCCTTCCTTCTATCCATTCCCCTAATTCTTCCATTTTCCTTTCTATATCCCCATTTACATACACCCCTATCACTCTCCACCATCCCCCCCCAATCTTCAATTTCCTCATCATGATTCCCTCCCTCTCTCTTATTTCTACCCTCTCCTTCTCTATCTCCTTTTTCACCCCCATCACCATTCCTCCCTTTGCTCTCCCCATCCTTTCCACTCTCTTTGCCCATTGTACCTCCCACCCGTATCCTTTTGGCAGCCTATTCCTAATTCTATTCCATCCTCTTTCCTCCAGCCATGTCTCTATCATTATTATCACATCCCACTCCCCCAGCTCTTTCCAAAAATCTTCTTCCTTATTCAGTAGACCGGCCACATTCCAGAAACCTATTCTATACACTGCGCTCGTCCTCTTTATCTCTTCTCCTTCCCCTTCCACTGCCCCTGTATCCTCCCCTATTCGTTTCCCTGCTCTTTCACCCAATTTTCCTCTATCTCATCCCATCGTCTCATCTTACCATTTATCCACATCTTCATGTATCCTACTTGTACTTTCTTTCCTTTCATCCTTTCCTTCTCTGCCTCCCTCTCAATCTTCCATCTCGTTCTCCTTTCTTCCTCCGTTAAATCATCTACTATCCTTTCTTTCTGTCCCCTCAATTTCTTTTTCCCTTCCATTACTTTCTTTTTGTGTTCCCAATTTGTCATCTTTACCAGCACCATCCCACTCCCATCCCTTTCCACTCCCCCTATCTTTTTCATCTCCTTTATTCCCTCCTCTTTTAACTCCATCTTCTCCCATATCTTCTTGACCTCCTCCTTCACGTCTTTTCCCTCAATCTTGATCCCTCTTACTAAACAGTTATTCCTTCTATCCTCTCTTTCCCTCTTATCCTGCTTGATCTCCATCCTCCTTATCCTCCTCCTGCACTCCTCCAATACTTCCCCTCCTCCCCACCCTTCCTTTTCCCTCCTCTCCCTTTCCCCTATCCATCCCTCCGTCCTTTCTATCTTTCCCTCTAAATTTTCCATCCTCCTCTCCATCTTCTCCCTTCTTACTTCTTCCTCTCTTCTCTCCTCCTTCCATAACTCTCTCTCCTCCCTCCACGCTTCTATCATCCTTAACCTATCCTCCTTTGCCTGCCTCACCTCGTCCATCATCATACTCATTTTCTCCATCATCTGGCTCATTCTAACCAGCATCTCTTTCATAGTTTCCTCTCCCCCCTTCTCGACCCCTCCCTTCCCCTTATTGTCCTCCTCTGGCGATCTTTGCATTAATTTGCTCCTCTTAAAAATCTCTCTTTCCCTCTCATCATCCCCCCCCTCTCCCTCTTCTTTACTCCTTTTCCTCCACAAACTGTCCAGACTGCCCCAACTTCCGCTGCCGCTAATCACTCTTAGTCTTTCCGCATTCGTCGGCCTCCCCGTTCTTTTCTCTTCTACCTTCCCCCCTGCAACTCCGTCTCCCCTGCTCCCTTCGCCTGCCTCGCTCATTCCTCTTCTTCCACCTTGAAACTTCCTCTACCTTACACCTGTCACTTTTCAAATCTCCCGCCTCCACCGCCTGTCTCCTACCTCTTTTCCCCACTAGACCGCGCCACCTGCTTACTGTCACTGTACCTCGTCCCGCCGCTTTCTTCCTGCCTCGTCAACCTAACCTCCCCTTCACCGTTACTTTCTGTCTCCCTTACACTCCTTACTCTACCCTTCCTACCCTATTCCCTTTTTCTCCTACCTTTCCCTATTCTCACCCTACCTTTCTTCGCACTCTTTACAGCCTCTCACACCACAATCTCTCCAAATTTTTCTCCCAATCACTCGCACCGTCACTCGCACCTCACTTCTACACGCTCCCGGAAAAGGAAGTCTGGTATATTCTAGTATATTCTAGTATATTCTAGTATATTTTAGTATATTCTAGTATATTCTAGTATATTCTAGTATATTCTAGTATATTTTAGTATATTCTAGTATATTCTAGTATATTCTAGTCTATTCTTGTATATAATAGTATATTCTAGTATATTCTAGTATATTCTGGTATATAATAGTATATTCTAGTATATTCTAGTTTATTATAGTATATTCTATTATATTCTAGTATATTCTAGTATAATATGGTATATTCTAGTATATTCTAGTATATTCTTGGATATTATGGTATATTCTAGTGTATTCAAGTATATTTTAGTATATTCTAGTAAATTCTAGTATATTCTAGGGTATTATGGTATATTCTAGTATATTTTAGTATATTCTAGTATATTCTAGTATATTCTAGTATATTCAAGTCTATTCTTGTATATAATAGTATATTCTAGTATATTCTAGAGTATTATGGTATATTCAAGTATATTATAGTATATTATAGTATATTCTAGGATATTATGGTATATTCTAGTATATTCTAGAATATTGTAGGGTATTATAGTACATTCTAGTACATTCTAGGATATTATGGTATATTCTAGTATATTCTAGTATAATCTAGTATATTCTAGTATAATATGGTATATTCTAGTATATTCTAGTATATTCTAGTATATTTTAGTATATTCTAGTATATTCTAGTATATTCTAGTCTATTCTTGTATATAATAGTATATTCTAGTATATTCTAGTATATTCTGGTATATAATAGTATATTCTAGTATATTCTAGTTTATTATAGTATATTCTAGTATATTCTAGTATAATATGGTATATTCTAGTATATTCTAGTATATTCTAGAATATTGTAGGATATTATAGTACATTCTAGTACATTCTAGGATATTATGGTATATTCTAGTATATTCTAGTATAATCTAGTATATTCTAGTATAATATGGTATATTCTAGTATATTCTAGTATATTCTAGTATATTTTAGTATATTCTAGTATATTCTAGTATATTCTAGTATATTCTAGTCTATTCTTGTATATAATAGTATATTCTAGTATATTCTAGTATATTTTAGTATATTCTAGTATATTCTAGTATATTCTAGTATATTTTAGTATATTCTAGTATATTCTAGTATATTCTTGGATATTATGGTATATTCTAGTGTATTCAAGTATATTTTAGTATATTCTAGTATATTCTAGTATATTCTAGGGTATTATGGTATATTCTAGTATATTTTAGTATATTCTAGTATATTCTAGTATATTCAAGTATATTATAGTATATTCTAGTATATTCTAGGATATTATGGTATATTCTAGTATATTTTAGAATATTGTAGGATATTATGGTATATTCTAGTACATTCTAGGATATTATGGTATATTCTAGTATATTCTAGTATATTCTAGTATATTCTAGTATATTCTGGTATATAATAGTATATTCTAGTAAATTCTAGTTTATTCTAGTATATTTTAGTATATTCTAGTATATTCTAGAGTATTATGGTATATTCAAGTATATTATAGTATATTCTAGTATATTCTAGGATATTATTGTATATTCTAGTATATTCTAGTATAATCTAGTATATTCTAGTATAATATGTTATATCTAGTATATTCTAGTATATTCTAGTATATTTTAGTATATTCTAGTATATTCTAGTATATTCTAGTATATTCTAGTATATTCTAGTCTATTCTTGTATATAATAGTATATTCTAGTATATTCTAGAGTATTATGGTATATTCAAGTATATTATAGTATATTCTAGTATATTCTAGGATATTATGGTATATTCTAGTATATTCTAGAATATTGTAGGATATTATAGTACATTCTAGTACATTCTAGGATATTATGGTATATTCTAGTATATTCTAGTATAATCTAGTATATTCTAGTATAATATGGTATATTCTAGTATATTCTAGTATATTCTAGTATATTTTAGTATATTCTAGTATATTCTAGTATATTCTAGTCTATTCTTGTATATAATAGTATATTCTAGTATATTCTAGTATATTCTGGTATATAATAGTATATTCTAGTATATTCTAGTTTATTATAGTATATTCTAGTATATTCTAGTATATTTTAGTATAATATGGTATATTCTAGTATATTCTGGTATATTCTAGAATATTGTAGGATATTATAGTACATTCTAGTACATTCTAGGATATTATGGTATATTCTAGTATATTCTAGTATAATCTAGTATATTCTAGTATAATATGGTATATTCTAGTATATTCTAGTATATTCTAGTATATTTTAGTATATTCTAGTATATTCTAGTATATTCTAGTCTATTCTTGTATATAATAGTATATTCTAGTATATTCTAGTATATTTTAGTATATTCTAGTATATTCTAGTATATTCTAGTATATTTTAGTATATTCAAGTATATTCTAGTATATTCTTGGATATTATGGTATATTCTAGTGTATTCAAGTATATTTTAGTATATTCTAGTATATTCTAGTATATTCTAGGGTATTATGGTATATTCTAGTATATTTTAGTATATTCTAGTATATTCTAGTATATTCTAGTATATTCTGGTATATAATAGTATATTCTAGTATATTCTAGTTTATTATAGTATATTCTAGTATATTCTAGTATAATATGGTATATTCTAGTATATTCTAGTATATTCTAGTATATTTTAGTATATTCTAGTATATTCTAGTACATTCTTGGATATTATGGTTTATTCTAGTATATTCAAGTATATTTTAGTATATTATAGTATATTCTAGTATATTCCTGGGTATTATGGTATATTCTAGTATATTCAAGTATATTATAGTATATTCTAGTATATTCTTGGATATTATGGTATATTCTAGTATATTCTAGAGTATTATGGTATATTCTAGTATATTCAAGTATATTATAGTATATTCTAGTATATTCTAGGATATTATGGTATATTCTAGTATATTTTAGAATATTGTAGGATATTATGGTATATTCTAGTACATTCTAGGATATTATGGTATATTCTAGTATATTCTAGTATAATCTAGTATATTCTATTATAATATGGTATATTCTAGTATATTCTAGTATATTTTAGTATATTCTAGTATATTCTAGTATATTCTAGTCTATTCTTGTATATAATAGTATATTCTAGTATATTCTAGAGTATTATGGTATATTCTAGTATATTCAAGTATATTCTAATATATTCTAGTATATTCTAGGATATTATGGTATATTCTAGTATATTCAAGTATATTATAGTATATTCTAGTATATTCTTGGATATTATGGTATATTCTAGTATATTCAAGTTTATTTTAGTATATTTTAGTATATTCTAGTATATTCTAGTATATTCTAGGGAATTATGGTATATTCTAGTATATTTTAGTATATTCTAGTATATTCTAGTATATTCCTGGATATTATGGTATATTCTAGTATATTCAAGTATATTCAAGTATATTACAGTATATTCTAGTATATTCTGGTATATTCAAGTATATTCTAGTATATTCTGGTATATTCTAGTATATTCTGGTATATTCTAGTATATTCTAGGATATTATGGTATATTCTAGTATATTCTAGTATATTCTAGTATATTCTAGTATATTCTAGTAAATTCCAGTATATTCTAGTATATTCTGGTATATAATAGTATATTCTAGTATATTCTAGTTTATTATAGTATATTCTAGTATATTCTAGTATATTCTAGTATATTCTAGTATAATATGGTATATTCTAGTATATTCTAGTATATTCTAGTATATTTTAGTATATTCTAGTATATTCTAGTATATTCTTGGATATTATGGTATATTCTAGTGTATTCAAGTATATTTTAGTATATTCTAGTATATTCTAGTATATTCTAGGGTATTATGGTATATTCTAGTATATTTTAGTATATTCTAGTATATTCTAGTATATTCTAGTATATTCTAGTATATTCTAGTCTATTCTTGTATATAATAGTATATTCTAGTATATTCAAGTATATTATGGCATATTCTAGTATATTCTAGTATATTCTAGTATATTCTAGTATATTCTAGTATATTCTGGTATATAATAGTATATTCTAGTATATTCTAGTATATTCTAGTATATTTTAGTATATTCTAGTATATTCGAGTATATTCTAGTATAATATGGTATATTCTAGTATATTCTAGAATATTGTAGGATATTATGGTACATTCTAGGACATTCTAGGATATTATGGTATATTCTAGAATATTCTAGTATAATCTAGTATATTCTAGTATAATATGGTATATTCTAGTATATTCTAGTATATTCTAGTATATTTTAGTATATTCTAGTATATTCTAGTATATTCTAGTATATTTTAGTATATTCTAGTATATTCTAGTATATTTTAGTATATTCTAGTATATTCTAGGATAATATGGTATATTCTAGTATATTCTAGTATATTCTAGTATATTTTAGTATATTCTAGTATATTCTAGTATATTCTAGTATATTCTAGTATATTCTAGTATATTCTAGTATATTCTAGTATATTCTAGTATATTCTAGGATAATATGGTATATTCTAGTATATTCTAGTATATTCTAGTATATTCTAGTATATTCTAGGATAAT
>CAJYYI030000403.1:0-30956 GCA_913789915.3 Sphecodes monilicornis
CTCTTCTCAACTTTTTGCTAAAGACATTGTACCGTCACTATACAATTTCCGTGGTTTTCCATTAAAAAAGAGAAACACATAATAATATTGCCAACCAGAGCTACGATGACTTACTTTCCTAGCCCATAAAGTTTCATAATTTTCTCGATTTCCGGGTTTCCTGACTGTCCTTGTTAGCCCCGAGGCTTCCTAGGGTTATGGCAATAGGATTCTCGCGATACGTGGCACGCGGTGCAATAAAGGGCTGAAAAGCACGGTTCGTGATGCCCTAGGAGGCAAATCGTGGCTAGAAAGGGACCGAGCAGATCAGAAGCTGCACTATAACCAGCGTTCTCAGGTGGAAGCAAAGGTTCGATCCCCCCGTGGTCGGACTCGTTTGGATTCTTTTCGCTGACCGACCATCTGCTTGCATATCCTAAAACGAGGCTGATCGACCATTAATTCTCATACCCTTCCCCACGATGCTGGGACTGTTAACCTCTTCGCGCCGCGCGTATCGTTTTCATCTTCGCGCTGCCGTCTAGGAACGCGTTGCTCTAGGGGACCCCCCGTCGATTTATGGTGTCCTCGCTGCCACGTAGCTGACCTCCAATACTCCCTGAAAACGTGGCGACCAGGCAATAACGCGAGCAATCCCAAGACACCTAGTTGCTGTTCACTTTTTTGAATTCTACCAAGCTAAAATTATGTTATCGACGCTTTTCAACCAGGAATTTTTATCCTGGATACTTGGAGACCGGTCGATTAACCCTTCGCACTTGGAGCTATTTCAACTAAAAAACCAAACATTTCTTCTAACCTAGAATATTTCCATTGTACATCATTTTTTTCATTATATGCGTACGAAACTGATATAGTACCTCATACAATATTTAAAGATTTGGTAATTTATTACATATAAACAAATTTAATCATGTAAAGAATATTCTGAACAATAGTGGAGCAATTTGTAGCGGCGCCTCAGAGTCGCCATTCGAATGCTAAGGATTAATAGGGAGAAATTATCTTACGCCGAACAGTTGCATTTCATTAAATAATTTCAACATAACTGTTAAGGATTAGGAGCATAATTTTCCCAACATGTTCTAATTTCTAATACGCATTTTAATTGAATCTAAAACGTTGCGGTGAATAAGACATTGTGTGTACATTATTATCTCCTAGCTGGTAATTCGATTATTCGAAACTGCTCTGTAAATGAGTTACTTCCTTACAGATGAAACCCATCTCCATAATAACAGTCTCTGTGGCCGTTGTATTGCAACTATGTAGCATTTACATCCGGGTGTGCAACTACACGATGCCGGATGCAATCGTCTTTTGGTTCCCTCTAATCGTGAACATCAGATTTCTTCTTGGGCAGAATGCAAAATTTGATTAGTGCTTTGCGATGCGAGCCACTTTCGAGACAGGCCTCTCTCTAGCCCGTAGAGAATTATCAAAGTCCTTTCATCTGTAGTTGACCAATGCTGGATCCGTCTGGATCCACAAAGTACCGGGTGTCCTATTTCAAGTGAACCACTCGAATATCTCTGAAATTACACTGGTCGACAAAATGAAACTTTTTTTTTTATTACAGTGAACGTTTATAGACGTCCTTATAGAGTTTCGTGTGTAGAATTCTAAAGCCGCTTGTCGCTATAAGCCTCAGTTTCTGAGAAATTTCATTTTTGGATGTAAAGTCGAACATTCAGCTTTCAGAATTTTTTTAGCTTCAGCCAAAAAAGCTACACGAATGATTCTTAGAAAATTCTGTAAGTGAACATGGTCACACAATCTTATTTTTTAAACGCAAAATTCGATTTTATCCGTATTTTGTGTTTGTGTGTACACTTTTCATACACAAATATTCCAAAAATCACAATAATCATAAATACACAATAATCAGAAGAATTAAGAAAAATTTGCTGTTTTCCAAGATATCGATATGAAAACAAATTTTGTATGTATGTTGAAAAATACAAATAATAAAGTGTTTCATACAATTCATTATTTCAAATGAATATTTATTATCTTAATTCAAATGAAATATGCCAAACCCTGTTTTCTATTAATTTATATATCAATAAACTCTTATTCCTTGAAATTGCTTGACATTAAACCTACCACCACCGCCGGTCAAAATAACCCGGCATCAAATTTTTTATTTTACAAATTATTGATAATATAAAGTAGCTTTCATGAGAAATGATCGAATAAATATCTTGAATAGATCATATATTACAATAAGAACCGCACGAAGTCTAAATAAATTCAATCTTGTCATTTTTACAAGGCAATATGTATGTACCAGTTACTTTTAAGCCCTGGTAGGTTTACTGTTAAAGAAATATGGATTTAACATACAATTTTTCAGTCTACCGATTCTACAAAATAAAAATGGCCGGGAGCCCAGCGAATCAACGCCGTGTAAACCAACTCGAGATCTTATTTCCAGTTTCTACTTCCAGCGATCCATGTAGGGTTCGGTTGAAACAGTGTTTCTTGCTGGTTGTCGGTGTTATTAGGTGTCGATCAGGTTGCCTCATCCGAGCAGCCACTTCCTGGATCGGCATAGTCCTCCAAGGATACTTCCTCGTTTCTGAAGCCTCCTGGAAAATCTTCTCATCCTCCTAATTAATCACCATCGGGCGTTCGCGTTCCATACGTTTCAGCTAACGGCAAGAACGAACTGTAACGAGCCATTCAGACATCGACGAACGTGCATACACTCACGGATCTCACAAAACAAATATCAATAAGATCGACTAACAAGCGATACGTAAGAATCGTATTCGTAAGAAATACTAAACCATTGCTGTACTTCTAAGCACCAGGAAAAATTCACATACCAAGATCTCATTCAACGATGAAAATAGGTGAATTTTTTTCCATCTTAACAGGTTAAGCGCGACGTCAGTTCCTGGGGACTGACAGTACCGTATTTACAGAAGAATGTATAATATTACAAATGTACACACCGTCTTGATAGATTTAAATAATACCGATTAAACAGAAATGGGATGAGCAAGTATTTGCGTCTGCAGAGTCGTATTTATTGTAAAAGGCTAAATTAACATGGATCGCCGAAAATACCAAAAAGCAAATTTATTGAAAGAAGGACTGATACATGTGACTGGTAACGTGTGCGAAGACCAAGTAGGCAGCGACGCCGTAACAGTGATGACAGAAACAACCAGAACTGGTTGTTTTTCCCTCTCCTCCTTTTCCTCTTCCACTATCCAATTTCAGGACTTGAGCACACTCCAACGTCCCCCACTAAGACCGTAGACTGGTCACGTGACGTGCCGCGCAACGTATCACATACTACTCTGGTCATCAGGGAGGTGGTAAACTGTATTCCTCTCGATTTAACCGATCTGGCATCACTGCGCCGTAGCGAGCGGAACGCTGGACCGTCCGCGCTAGTCTTTTGTTGTAACAAAAGAGGAACTATAAAGTTCCGTGCTGCAAATACATCGTAACGTAAAACCTCATTTCCAACAGTATTTTTGTATTTAAACTGAAATAAAAAGTGACATGAAAAGCTAGACAAAATTGCTCCGCGCTGAACGCGTTAACACTAGGTTTCAGGAGCACTAATTTTTAGCAATTTTTTTCTACGACATACCAAAATAAGTAAATTTAAAAATTTTCTATTTTATTTTATATATTTTTATATATTTTCTATTTCTAATTATATATTTTCTAAAAACATTAGAACCTGTCATTTTGACGGATCCCGTAAACCTAATGTTAAAACTAATGTTTCTTATGATTATGTGTGTACAATTTTAGAGCGTCTGGTTGTCACGGAGTTGGGCATTAATAGGTTCATAAAATTATCACAGTTTCACAGTAGAAGTACATAATTTTTAATTTTGGGAAGTTCTACTCACCCACCCGCCGTATTCACCGGACTTGGCTCCTTGTGATTATTTCTTATTCTATGTGATTATCTTGTTCTATTATTCTTATTCTACGCAATGATGATATTCCAACCATAAAACAATGAATACATCAGAAAAATTTAAATATATTTCCATATTACTTTAAAGCTCTTAAACCTGTTAAGAAAGACAATGGTCTCATTTTTCATAAAGAATAATAGCTAGTCAATAGGAACTCGGAAAATCGGAGCTTAATCGATATACTTGACTTCCTTGGTTAACTTAATTCTCGGTGCATACCGTTGCTCGATCTAATAAATCCTTAGCAGGACGATCTCATTCCACGAGCCCGCAAATGGCAAAACATTGTACAGGTCGTAAAGTACTATATTAAATTAATTACGCAAGATTCGCGTTAATTAAAGAGCCGCGCTGCGGCGAATATTCAGTTCATAATTATCATCAAAATAATAACGTATAATTATTGTAGATCCCGTCGGTTCTAAAGCCGACTAGCCTGAGCCCAATTATTACAAAAATACGTTTTCATTAAGGCGATCAACTAGAAAAACTTCCGCCAGATTCCCTTTTTCTATCCCATTTTGCGAATGTTTGTTCGGTGCTCACAGAAGAAAGGGTAATCAATCTCGATGGGAATGGTAGAGTAACCAATACGCAAACTAAGCACGTACTTGGGGCATTAGAAGAAGAGGAGTATCATAATAATTTTTTTAATTTTTTACATAGTAATAACATTTCCAAGTGTTTTTGTGCATGCGTGTGCGAGTGGAAATAACGAAAGAATAGTGGAAAGATGAGAATCGGTAGCGAGCAAAACTCAAACTTTCGTTAAAAACACTTTTCAGTCAAATTATCGAAAATTTGTAAGAAATAGTACCAATTTGTCCATCCTACATTTCGTGGTAGTGGTCCTGCGTAAGAGGGCCTCAAAATGTTTTAAATGCCTAGGACCTCTAAAAGTTTTAATTCTGCACTGCTCGGTGGTATTCGTGCGTGATCTTTGTGTAAAGGCTTGCAAGTTAATTAATGTAATCCATAGCGTTTCCGGCTGACAAGGCGCCGCATTTACATCGGTGCGAAGTTTATTATCGATAGTCGTAAAAACAATGGGAATTAATGGAGTACTCGTGCCGAAACTGATACCCACCCCCGTTTAATTAACGCGCGGGCAACGCAACGCATTAACTAAATAGCTATGGCTGATCAAAGCGCATACTAATCAGCGTAGGCCTTTCGTATCCTGCAGTATAAACACGTACAATTATGTTTGCCTTGATATGCACTAACAACTGCATTATGCACGATGTAACTCTCTATTTAGAGTAGTACACCATGTATGTCGAAATAATGAAGAAAGTTCTATTCTATAATAGTATCGTTTTGTCTTACTTAACCTCTTGCCGTATTTAAACGAGCCACACTCATGATGAAGATTTTAAACAAAGTCTAATAAATATGGATGTTATGCCTTCCTTTGTGTACGCAACCATATTTTATTCTTCTGTAATCAATATTTAAGTATTGACGTAAATGTAGCCGTAACAAAAATATTAATTATCTTTTCTCTTCTATAACATTTTTGGAGATAAAGACGTTCTATTCACTCTAGCCGTGAAGAAAATGGTACGGCAAGGGGTTAATAGAGTTACTGATTAATTCATAGCTTTTTCTTTATCGGTTTATTGTTTGTTTGCGAACAAACAAAATACATTGAAATCTTGAAAATAACTTTCTGCCATCTTGCAGAAAAACTGATGAAGCCAGTAAAAAATTGAAACCAAGTTCAAATTGTTCATTGCGAGGGTTACGAATTAAGCACATCTGTTGCATCCGCTGGCGGACAAAGATAATCATACGGTAAACAAATTATACATCATTTACTAACTTACTGTTATTCATTCAATAGTTGTAGTAACTGTTTTTATAAATTCCTCGAAGTAAGTATTTCTGTGGTTTAAAAACTGACGGATCGAGATAAAGAAATATACATAATTAAGGGGAAGAAACGAAATCGGGAAAGATACCAAAGATTCATATCTTAGAATTTATCCACCCCATTTAGCAAAGTTATATTTATGAGGATTTTTCTTATGGATCGATTACGAATTTTATACAGGGTACGGCCGACTAACTTGCACAAGCGGACACCAGGTGATTCGTCATCAAAAAATAAGAAAAAAGTATGGTATAAAATTTTTTCATACGAAACTTTTTTTTCGAGAAAATCGAGGTTGAAGATGCAGCGAATAAGCGTGCTATTTGCTAGGAAACGTCTGACGCGTCTGATCATAGCCAACCAATTCTACTTCCTGCGTATACTAAAGCACGCAAACTCCACGGATCTTTAAACTCGATTTTCTCGGAAACTAGGCGGCAAACAAAAAAATATTATTCCTTTTTTTCGATTTATTTTTACATGTAGAAACATCCTCTGCCCACTTGTACATGTTATTCGGCAACACTACAACGAAAATCAAGCTGTGAAATATGAAACGTTGAAAATTTTTTAAAGTTTTAAGAATGTTGTTGTATTATTGTGGAATTCGTATATTTTTTGCGATTAATGCAAACAATTTTTATTCTGCGTAAAAACTCACAATCTGGTTGTGGGAATTTGTGATGGAAACATTTATTTTATCATACAACATAGATATGTTTTGCAAAAGATTATGCTGCAAATGATATTTTGTATTGTAAGAAAAAAAATAAACGTTTTATGGATTGTGGTGGGTTATTAATAGACTGGTTATTATGCAAAAAAAAAATTGTTCACATTCTCTGCAAGATACAGGAGCTACATAGAGGTTTATTTCTTTTCTTAATAATGTCAATTAACTAAGAGTAATACGAGAGCACTTTTAAATTCTACAAATTATTCACTGTCTTGTGTTCAATCTACTACTTTTTTTAAAGGTATTTTTCTAACCGTTATTAAAGGTATTTTCGTAACCGTTTTCTTCAAATATATTGTAGAGGTATATTGTAAGAGCACCTTACACATATTTAATGAAGTAAAATGCCGGATATTATATGCGACGAATTGTCATTTTTATAGGTTGACATTCAGTTTTTGTTCATCCATAGTAATGTGTGTTTTATAGTGAACAATTTAGATACCATATATAATCATTGTCGTACGTTGGCTGAATAATTTTGTCCAAGCTCTACAATAATCAAAAATGGAATTCCGAGTTTTAAAAAATTCATTACCAATGTATTTTTAATTTCAATTTTGACAAAAAATCCAAGCAATTGATAATTTCGAAGTGTTGATAATAAAAAACTTGATTATACTGTGTGATATTCAAGCTAAAGGGACCGTGCAAAGATAGTCTTTATTCTGCAATTAACCAATTAATTTACATAGAAATTTAAACAATTAGTGCCTTAATGAATCGAGCTACGTCTTTATTAGCCGGCCACCGTAAAAATAAAGCACGGGACGTCGAACGGTAAAAGGTTCCCTTTCGTTCTGGAGTGGAGAACCCCGGCGTAGATCGTGCACGATCTCGATTCTCGATCTTGACCGTGAAATGTTCCCGCTACGTAGAGCAAGGCGGTAGTGTTGCGAACTGGATCGATGCGTTTCAACGATATCGCAAAATAGAAAGTACTTGGAATTGCAAAACGATCGCCGGCGGGCCATTTCCGTGAGCAGGCGAGCGGGTGTCGTTTGTCAGATGTTGCCCACGGGAATCTGGACCGTCATCCGTGATCTTGATATGTCGGAAGAGAAGTCGGGCCTGTCACCGTGCAATTTTTCGAATTGCTAACTCGCGATTGTCCGTTTCCTCGAGCTCGGTAGCCACGATCGCTCTATGGACAATGCGGGAACCGCAGATTCTTATGGGCCTCGCGTTCTGACTGCCTCGATCGGTTTCCAAAAGATAAATAAGGTATTAGATACTTGAACAAGTTTCTGCCATTCCTTTGGTAAATAAAAGTCCTTTGTTTGAATAGAAAAATAAGGAATATTTTGTTCATAGTATTTTTCCATCGTTAGCTATAAACTCTTCCCACTGTTCACGTAATAAGTAAACTCGTAACACTGTACGTAATAAGTGATGGATCAAATCCAATCATTTAGCTATTTTTTGATATATCCATAAGATCTGAAGCATTGCTGCGAAAGGCCACGCTGCATTGATCGGAATAAATGTTAATCTCTTGGGGCAATATCTGATGAATATGGTGGGTGTGGTAGCACATCCCATCCAAGCAGTTCCAACGTTTCCTTGACTGGTTTTCCAATGTGTGGTCCAGCATTGTCATGCTAAAAGTTCACATTGTCTTTTTAAATGTTCCGGACGTTTTTCTTGAATGCTCGACTTAGATTCACTAATTGTTTTCAATAATGATCAGCAGTGATGGTTTCTGACAATTCTCTAAGAGTCCCCAAATCCAGTTCTCTTCAATGCTTCCAATTCTTCGCCTTGGAACTTCTCTGGTGCACCACAGCGGTCTTTGTCTTTCATAACTCGAGAACTTCTTTCGGGATTTGTCACTATAAACTTCCACAAGCAAACGATGACTTTCGAGTGCACTTTTCTTTAAAATGAGAGATAATGCAGCAGCACCTTCCGCAAATGGTGTTTTGTCTGATGTGGTGTGCGAAATATTAATCTCGTTTCATACTTTGTCCCAAAACGCGAGGCATTCTATATACACGTATGCTACAAATTGTTCTATACAGGGTGTTCACGATATTACTAGTCAGCGTTTTTCTTGCAAATAATAAATATTAGAAATAAATTATAGAGGAGAAAGTAATACTGCTTTTTGTAAGTAGCATAATGGTCTATGTAACTTTCTTGTTTTTGCACAATTTTCTTAGAAATGAAGGTGACCTTCAATTGTTTATATGAAATGCTACATATTTTTTTATATCATGTGGAAGCGTGTGTCAAGACAAATTCATTTGTGTACAACACAATGACCTTCAGGGTCATACAAGGTCAGAAATGGCAGGAAAATTTTGATCACGTGTGCATTTATATTTCGGACAATGTTAGAAGTGAATATGATCTTATAAAATAGAAGAGAATTTCACGAGTACGTTAGTAAATTTTTAGGGTTTGAATGGTTACAAATTCTCGTCAAACTCTAATTATGTTATGTTGTCACAAAGAGATCTGAAGATTGCTCGAAATAAATTCAATTATTTACGTTTGCAAGTCACGTGAGCGCGTAACTGCTATCGGTAAAATGTAAATGGGTAAAACGCTCGGTTTCGTTGCAGGTAATACTTTCCCGAGGTTGTTGCATACGTTTGATCCCTCCGATCAACGCGGTTTACCATTTCCGTTTCTGTTCGCCATTATTTGTAGGACAACATAATTCTTAACGTGTCTACATGGAATGCAAGACGTGACTTCCTCGTAGTCAAGGTAAAGATCAGGAATACTTTATGGGTACCCGTTTCATGGGGGAACGATCGTAAGTATTTCACATATAGAATGATCGGGACATCAATAACGATAGATTTAATCTTTGTAATTTATATCTTCGATTGATTATTTGAGCAGGCTACTATGTCTTCTCCAGAATTGCGTTTTATAATTATAAAATAAACTTTTAATTACACACATGCTCTATTTACATCGTGTTGCTTTAATAATGCGAAGTCAAAATAAGAACTTTTATTATTATACCATTTTATAAGAAATTGTAGACAGAATTCTAAATGGATGTTATTTAATTTCTCCTTAAAAATCGTGGTATTATTATACTATGATTATTCAGAGTTATTATTGTTTTCTATTTCTAAATATTCTGCTAATCATACTCACTTATAACAATTTTGTACTATATTTCAAATAAATGTAAGAATCGTTCAAAAAAATATTTTATAATATGCTACATTGTATTCTACAGCGTTTTGAGTTTTTAGTATAATCATTTTTAGAAGTATAAGCATTTAGTATAAACGTTTATAGTCTGTTGAACGATGTGACACCAAGTTATATATCGTTGATTGTTTTTTGAACTGTTTTTCTTTTCTTCGGACCAATTGCAATTTTGAAAAAATTGTTTAACACTAACAGTACCGAGCACAAAATGTGACTGGCATATGTTGTTTTATTAAAATTAAAAGACTGAATTGATAAAATTGATTTAATAATATCTAATGGAAGCATCTTTGTAATTTCAATAGTTATAAAATATAAATGATCAAACCGGTCATTTGACTGGTTGTGACATATTTAATGTTAACAGATTATTTAGAAAACCAATTCTTCTAATGTCTCAAAAAACAGGTCGTTTGTTCCAAGTGCAAAGAAATGATTCTTTTTTTAAAGAATGTGCAAATGCTTTTGTCCACCACTGTACGTTTTCCCAAAAAAGTTTATGCGTTCTCCCTACTCTGCGTTGTCTAGTTTAATGAATAATATTGAACATCGTCGGCTATTGTCCCTCACTGTCGACGTATGTATCCAAGGATGTCTGTAATTAATTTCCGGGCTGCCTTCTATAGTGCGATCGTGATAGAGAAGTGCCATGATCGGCAAACGCCTGAACGACAGGGAAACAGTAATTGTTAGTGCAAACAGCGGATAATTTCCGCGTTCGCCGGCGCGATCGAGAACGGAACACCGTAGCACATCCTCGATCTCAATCCTGGCCATGAAAAGACCTCGGTGCACATTCCACACGGACGTATTACGAGTTGTGGCGCGGCGATAGGATCGCGAACTACCAAAGGTGCGAACGTAACTTCGCCGAGAAGTGGAAAGCATATCGTTAATCTTCTTCGACCCATCGCATCCTACGTGAGAACTTGACAGTGCTGTGCCCTCTTTCCTTGTCTTTTATATACTCTTAGCTCGTGCCATTACACTCCGGAACGAGAAGATATCACACATTAAGATTCACATAATTTTCATTCATTTTCTCATTTTCATTCATTTTTTTATTTTCATTCATTTCCTCATTTTCTCATTTTCATTCATTTTCTTATTTTCATTCATTTTCTTATTTTCATTCATTTTCCTATTTTCATTCATTTTCTTATTTTCATTTTCTCATTTTTATTCCTTTGTAACTGAAATTTGTTTCTGTTCATTATTTCAGGATACGTTTATCACTTCGACTGCCACAACAGCAACCTAAAAAATTCCATGTCATTAACAAAATAAAAATTTAATTTTTATGGTACTTTGAAGTCCTTCGAAATTATTGCACTTCCTATTTTGGTATTGAATTGAATTGAAAGCTTTATTGATTTCCCTAAGGCTTACAATTTACATACACCCGCCTCCTTTGTCAACCTTCTCTTCCTTCTTATCCTAACCTTAATTACTAACTTTAATTAACTTGTCATGAGACTTGAGACTTGAGACTTGAGACTTGAGACTTGAGACTTGAGACTTGAGACTTGAGACTTGAGACTTGAGACTTGAGACTTGAGACTTGAGACTTGAGACTTGAGACTTGAGACTTGAGACTTGAGACTTGAGACTTGAGACTTGAGACTTGAGACTTGAGACTTGAGACTTGAGACTTGAGACTTGAGACTTGAGACTTGAGACTTGAGACTTGAGACTTGAGACTTGAGACTTGAGACTTGAGACTTGAGACTTGAGACTTGAGACTTGAGACTTGAGACTTGAGACTTGAGACTTGAGACTTGAGACTTGAGACTTGAGACTTGAGACTTGAGACTTGAGACTTGAGACTTGAGACTTGAGACTTGAGACTTGAGACTTGAGACTTGAGACTTGAGACTTGAGACTTGAGACTTGAGACTTGAGACTTGAGACTTGAGACTTGAGACTTGAGACTTGAGACTTGAGACTTGAGACTTGAGACTTGAGACTTGAGACTTGAGACTTGAGACTTGAGACTTGAGACTTGAGACTTGAGACTTGAGACTTGAGACTTGAGACTTGAGACTTGAGACTTGAGACTTGAGACTTGAGACTTGAGACTTGAGACTTGAGACTTGAGACTTGAGACTTGAGACTTGAGACTTGAGACTTGAGACTTGAGACTTGAGACTTGAGACTTGAGACTTGAGACTTGGGACTTGACTTGACTTACGCTACTAACTTCACTTAAATCTAAATAGAACGAAAAACTCATAAAGAGAGAGAGAGAGAAATCTATGTATCAATAATGAATCTTTGGTATAATAATGAATTTTTCGAAGGCTCAAGAGCTCGTATCTTCGTAGCTTCATGCAGACATCTTATATCTACTTTTTGCGATAAAATGTCTTATAAAGCTTACAAAAGATAACACTTACTTAGATGCCACACGAAATGTGCTGAAATATAGTCATGAAACTCGCGTGCTAGATCATCATCTTAACCTTCGTACGTTCCTCAGGGTGAAAATTCACCCATTTATTATTTTTATATACTGAAAAATGATTGATCTCGTTTTTTAGGTGTTATGAGGCGTTTTTCTTTAAAATGCGACGTCCTAAATAAAATATAATTTGTTGACTTCAAGTATAGAGCAAAAATGGGCGAATTATTATACTAGGATTATGTATGCGAATATTTCTGAGGAGCGTATGAGGGTTAAACATCGAGACATTTGAATTTCTTTGAGACATAATTACTAGACTGTGAATTTTATGGATTTATGACAAAAAATTTATGGATGAAATGCAATTCAAGTGTTATACGATTAATAAAGGTAAAAAGTACATTTACGTTCAGCTCTTGCTTCTTCCAATTGAAGAACAAAATTTTTATTTTAATATTAAGTGTCAATGCTACTATTCTTTATAGATTGTACTAATGATTTAATAGAATTATAAATTCTAATAATTTCTATTCGCCTAATTTCTGAGTGAACTAGTACTAGTAAAAACAGTAACTATTCGAACAAAATTATATTTCATCCAATAATACATACGTAACAACATTCATTGTATACACGTTACTCTAAATAATATGTCATTTAAGATTGTAAATGCCAGATTATGTGAATTGTTTTATTAAATAGAGATTTGAATAAAAATTCTTGAAATTCTGACATTCTTTTCTTTGAGATTGTTGTTACCAATAAGGAAGCAAGTAGATTGATGCAACACAGAAAATGTAGATAAGTACTTTTTGAAAGTTACCCTGATTTCTTCGAAATCGATTGTAACTAGAAAGTATGAAGATAGGAAGGTGCATGCAGAATCATGATTTGCACTTCTGCTACATTGCTTTCACGAACGAAGATCGCTTATAGAGAATGTCTCACATGATCTAACATGATCTCACATGACTGCGGATCCTTATAGATATTCAGAATTGGATAGTTTTTTTTTCATCAAAATCAGAATTAGGGGAAAATTTCCTTGGTCATCTAAAAGATGTTCCATTGTAAAAATGCAAAAAAATAATATTAATTTTTGGTAATATGTACGTTTTCTTGCATTTTATTTAATTTTATGTATTTCTTACCATTTTAATTTACGTCATTATTATTACTGATAGCAGAAATGTTGCAGATGAACGTTTTAATGTTCTAGTTAGTTACACAACGAACACATGGGTGGACCCTTATTTTGATCTATGATGGTCAACTTTACTTTATTAGCAGCTCTCTTTAATTTGGATTGTTGAGCGACCACTTCTCAAGTAGCGTACCTACATTTTTCTCTTCTATACTTCGTGTAATAAATGGTCTGTCTTCCGTTTAATTATTGCAGAAATGTAATCAACCTAAACCTGTGTAATTAAAACCAACGACTTCCTTGCTATCCTGTTTTAATTAATATTGGAAGAGGATCGCGTTGCTTTTGCATGTTGACTTGAAATAAATGTTTGCTGGTAACCGACAACATTAGACGAGAAGATAATATAATGAAGTTGTTTAGATGAACAGTCGGTTGCAAAAGTCTTTGTACATTTGTTGAATTTTGATTATTTAAAGCATATAAGAATTTCGAACATTTTGCATATATGAATTTCTTAAGGCTTAAGTAATCGTTTGGATAAGTGTTTCGTTTATTAGAAATTATATATGAATTAATTAAACCGTCTAATAAAATATAATCTAATCTCCGCAATTTACATGAAGCTTACATTCAATAATATTATTTTAACAGCCATACAAATACAATTTTTCATAGTTATTTCTTTTCAGTCGTAAGCACTAGTTAATTAAAAGCATTTTTAATTGTTAACCAAGCTCAATTGCAAATGTGTTCAATAATAATTCATAATTCGTCAAGAAGCAAGCCAAAGACGCAAAATCATAGTTGAAAAAATGAAATTCTCGCATGTAATCTTAACTGGGTTATTGAGAATTATTTCGTGTAAGTAGAGTGTACATTACATCGATTGCACTCTCGAAAGAAATCGAAAAGGCATTCGAGTTTCGAAAGCTGTTATTGCGGTCCGAATTGAAACACGAGTATGTATTGCTACATAAAAGTTAATCTGTAAATAACAGCTTTTCCTCAAAGAAAAGGCAAGTTCTTCTCTTTTTTTAAGTTGTCAATGCTTCCTTTCACCCTGGAACGTCCGACGATCATCTCCCACCGGCCTTCGTGAGAAACGACAGGGTCGAACTTTCATTTCCATTGAAGGCAGCGCTTATTTGCTGCGAACGATTAATCCGTTTCTCCTTCCCGGTGAAATATTTCATTTCGTTTATTTTTCACCGACTTCTTCTTCCACCCAGACACGTTTCCTTTCACTTCGCGTCGCCGGCTACTAGTACCGACAGGTTAATTCACCAACCTCTCCCATTTTCTTAACTAGAGAGCGTCCGTGATTTCCTTTTTCTCGGTGAACGTCCCATCGCCGCATCTCGACCAGCAAATTTCACGTCCGTGACGTATGGTCTGGGCTAGAATTTTCATAACCTCCATAATCATTACGGAGAGAAGCTTATTTACGATGCAGTCTTCGGCAAATGTTATTCAGATTAATGAATAAAAAAATAAGCAATTAAAACGTTGATCGCCCACTCAACAATCACGAAAATTACACAAAAGAGTTTCAAACTCTTCCATTTCGAAGAACGTAAGCAAAATTTGGTACACTCAACCTACCAACGTGAAAATTAATTTTCAATTCTGTATAAGTAATTCGTTCACTCAGATATGAATGACATGGCGATCAAAGTGTTCATTCAATTATTCCTTGTTTCCGAATAACGCTAATCAATTTACGTATATGTATGTGTATCGTGGGTATATGTATAGGAATATCTTTCTATAAATAAACATAAGAAATAAAAATGATCAGTCGTCTTAAACATTTTCATTTGTATTGTTTACAACGCAATTTATCATGTAGTTATCGCGTCATAATACATCCTTCATCTACATACAGGGATGGGCATTTTTGTCTCAATTGAGGAAAAACCGTCCTGACCATAGCGCCCACTGTCCCCCACCAGCATCCGCCGTTACCATAGAGGAAGGGAGTGCTTCGCCCGTCGCGAACAGTTCGCAGGCCTCGCACACGAAAGAGAGGTTGGTGGGAGGCGTTTAAGAGGCCCCTACCCTGCCCATCACGATCATACATATTTCGAAGTAAGTAGAAATACGAAATATAAGACTAAATGTAATATTAATGTAACGGTGATAAAGCATAATATGCGTTACTAAAATTTGTATAAAACAATTAAGTTGATTTGTTTGAACTTACTTTTAATAATACTCTCATCTGGAAAAATAATTTGAAATTTGATGGGACTTGAAGCATTTATTATTGATGACGGTAGGGATCTGTTATAACTAAGAAATATTTTTCTTATTACGGTAGTACCTTATTATAGATCACGTTAGTCCACATGGAATCGGAAATAAGAAACGATGAATGACAAATAACGAATAAGGGCTCTCTCAAGTGAATAACGTATCACTCGAATGATAAATAATTTAATAACGAATAATTATTTATTCCATACTCTTATTCAAATAAAATTTGATTCTAATAATGCCCAACACTTTTAGAATGCTGTCAATAAAGTGATCTCTGCAACATTTTTTTAAGAAACTATAATGTCGTTCTTTTTTAAAGTTTCAGAGTAATTTATCTTATATTCGAGGAATTGTCTACTAAAGTAATCGTTAACAAATATATGGTAAAAATGGATACGTATCAACATCTATTTAAATTAATATATCCTGACTGATTAATTATTATAACCTGACATTATTCGTGGCCTTAGAAAGCTAGAAAAGAGTACATAATAAACAAACTGGTTGCAGAATTTATTGCAGACTTTAACCAAAAACTTTATATAGTTTTCTTTGTTAGAAAGAATTTATTTAATTTACCGTTTGCTACTATTTAATCGTATGTATGTATCGGGATATTTCTATTGATTGAATAGTTTTCTCTTTATCGTGGTCGCCAACTTTAAATAAATGATTCTGAGAATAACGGATCCCACGTTTCCGGTTTTTTGAAAGCTGCTACGGACAGCGACGCTGTCGCTTATAATACTTGAATATAACCAAATATAGTATTTATACGTCCAAAAGATATACAATATCTATATAAATATATAATACATTCCGAAAACCAAAGATTATTATCTTACTCATTTTGTTAGAAAAATATCATGAAAATGAACATTTCTTTAACTTCCTAGAACCAGGATGTCCCCTTAGGAATTTTCTGATCAGCCGATCCTGTTTCTCTCGTTCTCGATTACGATGAAGTGGATGGACTAAAATTTAATGTAAAGTTATGCAATCGTCGGGCCGTCGGTTCCCACGGTGCAGGAAACGTTTTCCAAACTGGTCTGACGGCATTAGTATTCATCTCGAAGGAAGTGGAAATCGCGTTACGCGGCACGCGAATTCACATTCATGGGAAGCGGCTTGAAGCTTGCGTGATATTCGGGAGACCGGGCTGGAAGAGATCGTGATACTTTCAATTCCGTAAACTTTAATTCAATACATGCGTAACAACCGTTAATCATAGTTCCGGCAATAGTCTTCATCTGTTACGATACTACATTAGATACTGAATTAACCATAAATCGACTGACACATTTAATTTGATTGACCGATTAATTAATCTTTACGATGAAACATAAATTAATTGTATCGAATTAATTATGTCTAACTGTTCCTATTGAGAAGAATCGTTCCTCTATCAACCTTGCTCAGACTTTCATTATTAATCTTTTTATTAGAAACAAATAACTGTGAAAATTCGTGATTGATTTAATCATAAATGTTAATGCTTCCTCTTCCATCTCTTATTAAAAGTAGTATGTAATTGGTAATCGTTAATTGTTAATTTAACATATTTTTAGTAACATCGTCCTATTAATTCTCTTTATAAAAATTATGAAATTTGACGACATCCTGAAATGTTGAGTTTTTTCTTATATTAGCCATGATTTTTGTTAGTTTTAGTAATATATAAATGGAAGCCTAGTTTTGTACTGTATGTGCATTTAAAATAATTATAACACTTTAGACACGGAAAAAATATTTTATTCTCTATTTTCAATGGTTGGTGAAGGATTTCAGAAAATCCGTTTTGATATAACTAATTATTAACATATCTGGTAGTTCATGAAACACTTACTATATTTTGTAGAATAATATAATTACAAAGATATATATTGTCAACACATAAACTTAAATATAAAACTCAATAAAGGAATGAAATATTACAGCTATAAAGTCAACGAAATTAACGTATTAAATGTGTTTGTAATAAATAAGATTAGGAACTACTTTTGTGTATTATTGAGAGAAGTGTATCATCGATGATAAAACATGGACAATCATTGTGAATCCATCATTGTGACACACGGAAATGTTTGTTCTTCAGTTTCCTGACAGTTTTGAATGAAGTCGATTGTTCTGACTGGAAATGAAAGCGAGCCTAATACTACGTTGCGTTAATTGGCGAATCGAAAGGCATAAGCTTGTTTTCCCCGGGACGAAAAAGTTTTATATAAAACTCGTAGAACAAAGAACTATAATTTCTTTCATTGTCAATTAAACAGTACATAAATTCAATTATTTATCTTTTTATAATTTTGATTGTCTTTCTTTCACTATTTTAACAATTCGACACCACGAGGAAAATTAACTGAAGAAAATGGAGGACTAACAAGAATTAACACGAAACCTACCCACCGCCGGTCAAATAACCTCTTTTAGATTTTTTATTTTGCAATTATTGAAGTTGTAAAGATGCTTTCGCTGGAAATGCTTATGCATATTTTTTTATTCAAGTATGCAAAGTATACATTATAATAAAAATGGCACAAAATCTAAATAAATCTAATCGTGCCATTTTTGTAAAGGGGCACATACGAGTTCACTTTTAATGGTCGGTAGGTTTAATAACTTTGAACGAACTACTAAATGTCATTCTTTCGATTTCATTAATTATAAACTATGAAATCCGAAAAATGTAATTACTGATTTAAACATTTTTAATTTGCGATTAAAACCTCGCTAGTTCAAGGTCCTAAAATTTGTGGTGGGGACATTGACGCCAGATTGATTAAATCGAGGGGAATACAATTTACCACCTCTCTGATGACCAGAGTAATATGTGACACGTTGCGCGGCGCGTCACGTGACCAGTCTACGGTCTTAGTGGGGAACGTTGGAGTGTGCTCAGGTAGTGGAATGGGATAGTGGAAGGGGAAAAGGAGGAGAGGAAAATCCAGCCAGTTTTGGGTGATTCTGGCATCACTGAGTGGAGATTGTAGTAGTTACGTAGAAACAAAAGAAGATAACTATTATATGTTATCTTTTTCGTTGCTCAATCTCGATTTTTGTACCTATTTTTCGTCCTGTTTCGTGCAACGAGCGAGGTTCCATTGTACAACTGTTCTCTGTTCTAAAATTGTAAGGGTTCATGTATAAGAAATAATTCGATAAGTTTATCTCTTATCGATAGGACACAAAATTGTAGTAAAACTCGTGCAAAATCTGAATGAATACAGTTCTATGATTACTATAAAATAATACAAATCATTCTTTGTTATTATTGTGTAGTTGAAACACTAAATAAAATTGCTTTTGTACCGATATCATCAATGTCATTCCATTTTTTAAATTGTCCTCAATGAGAGTTCTGCTTACTAAACTCATCTGCAAAGAGGAATGCTTCTTTCATTGACAATAAGTGGAACATCAGGATCCAGGTCAAGAGATACGAACTCTCTGAGTACAGCGTTACATACACCCATTCTCTCGAGGCAAATTCATGTCGTGTGATAGAAATATTTAGTATTAACGGTCATGAAACGACTATGCAAAATGGTAGCTGAGGTGGCTTATACATTTTTCGTATAATTTCGTATTAATTTATTCTCTACGTGTGAATAAAAATCCCATTCAACAACGCCCACAGGACTTAATGTACATACAAGGATATCCCATTTAAATAAATCACCTCGAATATGTACGAAATTGTTGGTGAAAGTGAATGATGTTGCACAGAAAAGTTTAATGGCCTTGGGAGATGTGTAATTTGATGTAAGTAGTTATTCCAATAGGAGGACACGTGGAGAAACATGAACATCGTCTGGGATCTCTTAAATTGAATAATATATTTTTGATTGAATTGATTGATTCAGTTTGTAATTATCTTCAAAATGTATTGAAGTGCGTATAGTTAAATGTAATTAATCTTTGAGGATGATGAGTTAACTCGCTATTAGAGTTCGTTATCAGAAACGTATCACACTCTTCTTAATTCAACAAGTAACTATTTCACTTAATTGTGTGATAATATCCAGATTGGCATAAACTATATTGTATTGGCAATGATTATGATAAAATAGCTTTCCCAATATCATTTGTCTTTATCATACCCCTTTACGAACGTTCATAATTGTTTTCAGGTCGAAGTAATTTAATACCGTTTTGCGTAGAACTACTACCAACAATTGTTATAGTCATAATTATTGAGCATAGTTTAATAATAACTTGAGTTTCTAGTGTTAAACATTTTATGCGTACATTTAATCCTTGCATGAATAATTAAAATCTTTTGGAATGTTTAATAAATTTCCCATTGCATTGAAATACAATTTTAGAAATCCATTTTTATGACATAAAAAGTATCAATTATTTAGTTGTTCAGTAGTATCAATATTTAGTATCAATCATTGTCTTGTGAAAATTTCTTGAAACTTAAAATCCTTAACAAATTCTTGGATTACGGATATAATTTATGTAAATACTACATAGACTGTTTTCTATGCAAATTTTTATGGACGACTTTATAAAAATTGTATTTTGAATACTTTACTCTTTTCACCGAGTTGTATTCTTCCAATGATAAACTAAAAAATAATTTAACATTTTATTAATATTATGTGGTTTATTAAAACGAGTACACTTGCAATTACAAGTGCATGAACTTTACAGTTTAATAATAATACATGGATAATTCAAGAGTGTAATAAGGCATGGATAGTTTAACTCGATTATGCTGCTGTCTGACCTCCTCAACAGTCTAAATAAATTCTTTGTCTACCAAGATTAATTTAATTAAATAAAGGAGTATGAACAATTCAATTAAATTACAACACAGTTGCAAGTCTTCTTCTGAAGGGTTCAAACGGGGATTCATTAACAGATTTCCGGCCTACACGTCCAATTATCAGCTATCTTCCTGAACTAAAGACGTGGTTCGTTAAAACGAACATAGAAAATATTTCCAATTATACAAATAAGTTGGTAGCTCTTATCGTGATTGGAGATCCTTGTAAATATTCAGTTATTAATAGATTTCACCCGAAGCTATACACAACATGTATGCATATTATGATAAAACATCTGTTCGATCTTCTTACGCGCCTTTATTACAACCCTTATTACGCAGAGTATCCCAAAATGATGATAATCAACTAATTTGATTTTATCTACAGTTATCTACAGTTATCTACATTAGAATCTCCGCTCGCAGTTTCTTCGCGATGAACAGATTGATGTAATCTCCGAATTCGATCTGATCGAACGATTGTTCGTTACAGTCGATAATCCACTAACTTTATTATAATTTCATAAATATCTATCATAAAATCACATATGTAGAATAAAATGATTATAGTTATATACCTTAGAAAATAATAAATAACGTAAGTCGACTGTTTCAAAGTAGAATAACTTATGAACCGCTGGTTCAATTTTTAAAAAATCTAATTTTATTGACTACGGCAAAGAACAGGCAATTAATTAATAATAGTCTTTTTTATTAACCAGTAGCTAAACCATAGAACTTTATGCATTTCTAGCATCATCAGAAAATCTTCGGGAAGAAAAATAAAAAATGAATTCAAAACCAACATGGTTCCCGTTTAATTTAAATTCACCGAAACTGATAATATGAAAAATAAATGTGTTTGTCGAATTTCTTCTACAAAAATATAACATTATGAAAGGTTCTACAGACGATTGATAATATTTAAATGAACTTACCTATTAAATTGTCCAGGTCCAATAAGAAAACAGAATTTGTTGTAAAGAAAACTGCCCAATTGCCCCGGAACCTCCAATTGCCCAAATATCGGTAATTTTAAAAGCATTTTCAATTTTAATTTTTATTAACAACTATATAAATTAATGTTGTGCCGAATCAGTTACACAAAAAAAGATCACTTTAGCGAGACATCTGTGAGCTTACAATAGAATCACTGTATAAATTTCAACATGAAAAGAGCATCATGTTATTGTTTTCTTTTAATACGAACTATGTTCATACACTGGGAGTCGTTCATTTACTGGACAGGTCACCCCATGTTCGCAATAACCAATTAGCGTATCCGTGACAAACGAATACTGGAATCCCGTTACGAAATGCAACCCGCAGAAATGATAATAATCTAATGATACACATATGCGCGAGCAGAGCAGACATGAAAATACATACTTCTCTCGACGACCACCGTGTGCTTAGTACGTTCACTCTCACACCTTGACCTTCTTCAACCGGGAAGTCTGGTCCCCGTTGGAGAACCAAGGATATGCTCGTACGAGTGTTTGTATACACTTACACAGTGCATTGAAAAAGTTTCCGGTTTACATAGGAAGAAAAGCGACACTCGTACGCAAACATTTAGTATTATGAAATGTTCATCTGCTGTCCAGATTCACTCCAGTATAAAAAATGGAACCGAATGTTTGAAGGCATCAATTTACAGATATTTTACAATTTACAGATCTTTTACAATTCGCAGATCTTTTACAATTCGCAGATCTTTTAGAATTTGATAGATCCACTTATAAGAAATAGCGGTTGTCGTTAAAATTGTTGTTCTATCATTTTAACAATTTGTGAATTACAAAATAAAATGAAAAATAGTCCAATTTTCTAGGACTAATTGCAACTCCAGAGACCGAGTAAATTAACAGTAAAATAGATTGCGTAAATGTATTATCCTATAATAAGTGGAAGTAAGATACGGTTGTAAGTTGTTAAATTAGATGTAATCTTAACTCTAAACCTGCTAGCACCGATCAAATGACCGGTTTCAATTTTCTTGTTTTGCTATTAGTGAAACGATGAAGTAGTATTTATGGGAAATGATTGAATAAAAATATTTATTTCATCATAGATTAAAACAAGAACCAGACAAACTTTAAATAAACTCAATCTTGTAATTTTGATAAGTCAACGGGTACTAATAAATTTTAGTGGTGGGTAGGTTCAGTGTTATTATGTATTATTAGTGTTATTATATAATCTTATATGCGTTGGCTCTTAAGTATTAATATTATTAATTGATTTTTGCACTTTTTAAAATGACGAGCAGTGGCAAAGACATTAAATTCGTACTATGCATATGTACTATGATAGGGTAAGATTAAGAATACACAGAAATAGGTGTCTGCGTTCGACAAATAAGGGTTGTAATTTTGATTTGACTGCAGAATTGTAAAGAACTAACTCCTTCACATAATATTATACAGGGTGGGGCAATAACTATGTCCAGTTTAAATATTGCCGTTATTTGTAATAATATGAAAAAATGTTATATAGAAAACTTACACGGTATAGAGGGGGACATATCGTGACACAAACATTTTCTGTGTGGATGGAGACATAGAGGAGATTTCAAGGTCAACTCTATTTTTTTTAATGGAATGCTATGTTTTTTTTTATCACGATGTGATAGCCAGTGTTGAGACGAATTCAGCGAGTTATCATTGAAGGTCATGCAAGGTAAAATATGGTAGTAAAATAAACTTTATTACATTACGGGAGATGCTCGAATTGATGACTGTTTGCGTCAATGTAAAGTTGCAATCTTCGTATCATATAATGTTTTGCACAATCTTCCAAATGTTCGGTGCGAAGGATGTGTATGGTTTGGATATCGCGTTCAGCATACAAGGATTGAGCTCTTATCGAATTTTGTCGCATTTCTCCATAAATGAATTAACAATCGACCGAGACTGACTGACCGATTCATGTTAATGTTACGAACTGGTGAGATGTTAATGTTACGAACTGGTGAGATGTTTACATTACGAGCTGATGAGATGTTTACATTTCTAGCTATACGCGATGTAGTGCCACAACATAAACAATGTTACAAAACCATTCGTTTATGTAAAAGTGTGGGTCTATGAAATAATACAGCATGTGCTAGAATAAGTTCAGAAACGATAAGACATGCACGTGATGCAGGGATACGAAGATTGCAACTTTGCATTGACGCAAACATTCATCAATTCGAGCATCTCCCTTAATGTAATAAAGTTTATTTGACTACCATATTTGACCTTGCATGACCTTCAATGATAACTCGCTGAATTCGTCTCAACACTGGCTATCACATCGTGATAAAAAAAAACATAGCATTCTATTTAAAAAAATAGACCTTGAAATCTCATCTATGCCTCCACCCACGCAGAAAATGTTTGTGTCACAATATGTCCCCCTCTATACCGTGTAAGTTTTCTATATAACATTTTTTCATATTATTACAAATAACAGCAATATTCAAACTGGACGTAGTTAGTGCCCCACCCTGTATATTCGTATAAAATTGTCCATCAACAAGAATGTTAACTTCAAATTTCTCCCACGAATAGACCTTGACACGTTTGACAGAATAATAACGACACAGTACAAAGTTTACTATCGAAGTCTTTTGTTGCATAGAGCAGTATATGCAAATTGCGTAGAGTGGGATGATATAAGCGTGAAAACTCACCGAACGAGAGTTGATTCGCCGATGGCATCTCCTCCTCGCTGGGCTGAAGGCGGACTTCCATTTTCCGTAAACGAGAATGCAGCTCTCTCGTGTGCAAGAAGAGGAACAGGGTGCTGGAAATCGCTATCAAAGCGATTAATTCGATAGTCCTGGAAATAAAATTGGAATTAGACGAGATCTTATAATTACAACTCTATTATATACTAATCATCGTTTCACTTGTTTCATTTTCATTCATTTTAACAAAGAACCCATCGTGCTGAATTGAACACGTTGAGTGTCAATCGAGCAACCTCAAAAATTCCATAAAATTGAACTGATTTATTTAATGAAATAAAAAGTGTAATAATTAAAAATTTACTTTGAAATCTGAATACATAATTCCGTCACCTATATATGGGTGGCATGGGAGCCAAAGTATTAAGGAAGTAATTCACTTTTTATTCGGCTGTGATACTGCAAATACAACTATTTCTATCTTTATCGATTAGTGTATTCGATGAATTCATAAATACAAATTGCAGAAGTATTTTGCATTCAATAACATGACACTAGAACTACCGAGCATGAAACGCGAGTGGAATATATTACCTTATAACAGAGTTGGGCAATTTTGCCTCGATTGAGGCACAACCTGTCCCCACCGTAGCGCTAACTGTTCCCTTCCAACAAGCGCCGTACGGTGGGGCAACGAAGACACGAGATATCAGTGAACGCGACGAACGTGCGCGCTGTATGAAAATGAGATAGGTGGGGGAAGCAAGCGTTTCAGGAACCCCGACCGTACCCAGCTCTGCCTTATAATAACGACAGAATTGCATTTATTGTTCAGATTTGGTACAATTTTTGTTGAAATATGTAGTCCAATATAGAAGTGTACTAAAAAAATTACTCCTGAAAACGTGCTAAAAATTTCATAATTTGTAAAAGAAAAAATGAGAAACCAGTAATTTTGACTCGTCCGGTAGTTCTAGTGTTAAATACAAAATACCCAGATATGCGTCAATTAATTTACGTACACAATAAAATATACTCATTAATATTTTCATTAATATTAACAGAAGTATTTGGTATTGTTCACAAATTGGAAGGCATGACAAACTTTAGCAAATGCAGTGTTTTCCTTCTTATACAAGAACACTAGCAAGGAGTCACATCATCTACTCGGTAATTCTAGTGTTAACGTGCCTAAGCAGTCGTTGAAATAGATTCGCACCAGAACTACAATGCGTTTCTATTTTCGAAATTGAAGTGTCACAGTCACAAGCCGACTGTCATGTGGGTTGTCAGCGCGAGAAGAAACAGGGCATGGCAGAGTGTTCTGGCTAGTAATTCATCGTCCTGTACGCGGAGGAGGTTCACGTGCGACCTCGATTTGCCGCGAGGAAGTGACGTCCCGCATGCGATGAAAGGACGAGAGGCTCTCATCTCCGAGAACAGATGCAAAATCACGTCAAAAGGACATACTGGTATCTGATGCTGCTGCAGCATGCTGGTTGCAAGAGAATCGTGCGTTTCCCGGTGCGTGTTCCGCGGTTTATGACTTTATGGGACGAGTAATTAAGATCTATCTGGCTTTCTGGCCCGAAGAAAGAAAAGTACAAACTAGAAGATCTTTTATAAATGTCGTCGTCACGTAAAGATCTCAGACATTCGGTACGGTAATAACTAGACTGCAGATTTCATGCATTTATTTAATTTAATTTAAAATAGTAGGACGAAGGCTAACAGAATTTAAGGACATCAATGTATTACTTTTAACTTATTAGAATTATTATTGGGAAAAAGGACTTTTTATTTGGGCCCCTTTTTCTTCAAATTAATACACAAAATTTTTATTTTGCATAAAGATCCGCAATATCACTATCAAACCCGTGTTCCAGTAACCAGTACACAATTCTTACACATTTTAACCCCTTGTACCATGATTTATTTCACGGTTATAGCGATGACAGTCTCTTTGTCGTTCATAATTTCCGAGAAAGTTCTGAAGAGAGAAATAGAAATGTAAAGAAAATTAATAACATATACATTTAGCGGATTCTATTCGAAATGTTATAATACAAGGGCGCAAGTTAATTTATATTGTTTAAGTATGTGCATCCGACGATAATAAAAAATATTCTCTTCCAATGACTATCTTGACCGTTACTTCGAGATCGTCGTTAAGAATTTGCATATGAATATCCATTTTTGTAACACAGTATAATATTATACAAAATTGACTTCACACGCATCTTTTTGTCTATAAAAATGTTTACGTTGACGGACCGTTTACATTATCGGAACGTTTAGCAATTCTTTTTCTCCGAGATTGTCTGTAATCAAGAAACGAAACTTAATGTGATTATGTTGGTCGCGACGATCATGATTCAATTTTGGTAGAAACCGAGGATCAAACGGGGACTTGATTGCTATTGTATCTAGAAACAGTTGACGCGGGAACCGCGTGGGTGGCCGTGAGAAAATTAGCAATTTCCAAGCAATTCCAACTGCGGCGAGCACTAATTGTTGAAACAGTTACATTTTTACATAATGTGTTATAACTTCTGTTGCATGTGAACTCGCGCAGCAGGAATTAAGTATAATATTTTGTCGTGTATTCACCCTCCAACACCGGAACCTGGGTCTATATGACCCAGAATATCAAAATCAACATTTAATTACTCATTTTCTGGCGATTACATTAAATGGACAAGCTAATGCACCAGAAAAAAGGAGTGTCCACAAAAATACCTTGAAAAATATGTATCCAAAAAATGATAAATAAAGCATTGCATATTCGTAAACATCATGAATTATATAGTTGTAAGAACGGTCCGCTGTCCGAGGGTTAAATATAAATATTATATTGTAATATTTGAAATTTGCTTAACAAATTTAAAATACATACAAAAAAATCACACCAAAATGATTTATAAAATGTGTATTTTCTTCGTGTAATTATACGAAATATACAAACAAGTTATTGAAAATCTATAGGCTTTTGATATTCTATCACAGGGAGTTCCAACGTATTCCCCTCCGAGAACTGCAAGTTCCCCACCATCGAACCTCTTCCCACTACTACATACAGCCGTTTAGTGAGTGAGTGTTACGCGAGCCGCGCGGCTGTCATGGTGGGAGCTTCCCACTACTATACATTATAACGATGAGGTCTAAGAGTGGGTGAAGAACCTAGTCGCTCCGGAGCTACTGGTTGGAACTGCCTGTTCTATCACATGTATCGTTAACACTAAACCTACCGACCATTAAAAGTGACTACTATGTGCTCTCTTATAAAAATGGCACAATTGAATTTATTTAGATTTTGTGCCATATTTATTACAATGTAGACTTGAATAAGAAAAATGTACATAATCATTCCCAGTGGAAGCATCTTTATACCTTCAACAATTGTAAAATAAAAAATCTGAAAGCGATCATTTGACCGGCGCTGGTAGGTTTAATGTTAATGACTTTCTCTCTTCTTTGTTAAAATAGGCACTGCGGATTTTATGCATTTATCACAAAAGCAGGCTGGTGCAATTTAAAACAATAGAAAGATTAAAAGAGTTTAGGTAGCTTCATCTATTATTTTCAACTAATTAAGATTATTGAAGAGTGAAAGAAACTTCAATATATCTACAGTTTCTTACAAATGATTTAAACAATTTTTATTTTTCATAAAGATCCGCAGTCTAGTTATAATCGTACATTTGGTGTGTGAGATAAAGTTGCATGTTGTATTAAAGTTTATTAATAAAGCTACGTCTGTGTCTAATTAAATATGTATTATATTAGGTTGTCCCATAAGTTCGTTTCGTTTTCGATTAATGCACACAATGCAAATCCAATCTAGACTTTTAAGGAAGTACATTGCGTGGCGATATAGAAGCAAGTTTAGGGGGTAATAAAACGTTAACGAATAGATGATCACGTTGTTTGTATATGCTCGTGTTATTTCACAATAATAAACATAATTGTGATTTCTATCGATCGAAATATGAATTATTTGTTAGAGAATATGTTATTGGCGCAAGGTTCGATCTTAGGATCTTAGATCTTAAGATCGAACCTTGCGCCAATAACATATTCTCTAACAAATAATTAAACATTAACGTTGTGAAAGAAACTTTTGAGACAACCTAATAACTCAGCATAGACATGGTGCTCCACCATTTTGTCACGATAAAAATTTTCTGAATATTTGGTTTATTTAAGAAATTCTATGGAAAAACAAAGAAAATGCAATAGCTCGGATGACAAACGATGCCAATCCTTCTCGTTCCGCGTTTCTCATTCAATGTTAAACGGGACATAGGAAAGCGGTTGTACAGACTAGCTCTTCTGTATTTGCATGATTAGTCGTTGCAACAAAGCTGGAGGAGAATGAGGAATGTGCCGCATTGTGAGCATATTTACATCATGTTCCATGCTGTCAACGCTCGCTTCGCGTACACGCACGCGACCGTGTTCTTCATCTACGCGCCGCGATCTTCCAATTTTTATAGTTTATTAACCTTAGAACTCGTCAGGCTTGAACCGTCTTCCGGAAGCCTAAAAGGAGTATGCGGTTTCCTCGAAACCATACTGACCATACTGTTTTTACACGGTCGAGCAGACATATTGTTTCTTGAAGAAAATTATACATATAATTCTGTTGTGTTAGATTCCAATATGCTTTTTGTTATACATATACAGCCAAGGAGTGTTTGAACACTAAATTTCCGATTTTGAAGAAATTATTGACATTTCACCTGTTATGATTTCTTAAAAAACAGAATTCATTTTAAAGCTTCTCCTTCCCAAAAACGTTGCTCATTTTCTTGCAAGATATTTTCGCAAAAATATAATAGATGGGAAACAGAAGATCCATTTTTCCTTAACACTAACCAGCACTGATCAAATTGACCGGACCCATTTATTTTAGAATTATTGAAATTATAAAAACTCTTTCATAGGTAATAATTTAATCAGTTTCTTAAATCAAATATATGCTATTATAAAACTAGCAAAAAGTCTACATAAACTTAATCTTGTTAGTTTTATAAAGCAATACGTACTGAATCACTTCTAATGCTCGGTTTAGTGTTAAAAAAAATGCTATGCAGTGAAACCTCTGTAGAAACATTGTAAAATGTTTTTCGTGACTGACTCGACCACAGATTTGAAGATGGAAGTTTCCCGGAGATATTTCAGGTGAAAATCATAGGTGACTGACCCGGCTGTATATTGGAAAAAGAAATTTTCTTTCTCGGATCGCGGATTTGTGTTATTTTGTGTAGTACATATATCACAGTATTGTCACGGAATGTAAAATCCTGTGCACTTACGCCTGTTCAAACAAATACAACCGTGGAAAGCGTGCTCCATCGGGCGTGTCGAAAATACTCTCTCTGTATAAAGACCGGTCGCAACGACGGTGGGGTCATCAATTAACGTAAACACGAGTTCCCACAAAGAAATGTATTCTGTCAGTCGAGAAACCGTTTCCCGATGGGCAGCCGCCATGCCCGCTGACAATTGGCTTCGGCGCGGCGCTGCGGCAAGGTGGGAGAAATGAACGCGCGTGTCTCGATAAAAGAAAACGAGAAACGAACGGTATCGGTTGCGAGTCGCGAGACGCAGTGTCAACGACACACGAACGGGGAAACCGTAAAGTCCTGAGAGGAACATTATGGCGTCTCCTCTCCTCTCGAAACTTGCACCGTGGAACGTGGCGCACGAAGGGATGATATCATCGTAAATAACGAGGTACCCGGTGTGTAGATATGTCTAGGAACTGGGAACCCGATTTCACCGTACGGTGCGCGCCCGCATTATTCCGATCCCATCAAATTTCATCATCGCTAAACACCATCATTCTGCGTTGTCCTCGACACTTTGACGGCCGCATATCTCATTTTCTGGTATATCATAATTAACACCTACTGCTGCGTTTCCTGAAAGCTCTTCAGTACAAACTATACAAAATGTGAGATAGATAGCTTTTGTTTCAAGCTAGATGAAATCGGTGATGGACAAAATGCATTTCAGAAAGTATTCACATGATAAAAACATTATCCATTTAGTTTTTTCGAATGCGAAATGTAAATACATCTAAATAGATACTGTATTCGAGTGCTATGTCATTGAAAAATACAGCAGAGGCTCCCGTATGTTTATTAACCCCTTAACCTACAATGACGGGCAAAGCCCGCGTACGATGGTCGGGCCAAACCTAAATTTTACGGGCATAGCCCGCGTTCGATGGTCGGGCCAAACCTAAATTTTACGGGCATAGCCCCCGTACGATGACCGGGCCAAACCTAAATAAACAAGTCGTGCAAATGTCCCGAACGCTGCGCGAGCTCGTATACTATTTCGGCCCAACATCTTCGAATCTAAATCGTAGGTTAAGGGGTTAATAGGGGCACAGAATTTTCAGATAATAGTACAGCTACTTTCTTTTGTATTAAACTTTATTTATTCAAGTAGAAATTAACAAAATTGACTCTCTGTTTCGATATTTAAAAATGTCATGTCTTTTCAACTGCTAAATTGCATAAGTTGTCTAACAATGGTGTTAGATCTATTCTAACGATTAAATTAATCTAATCTGGTGTTATTAGTTTATTCGTGGGTGAATGCGCAAAGTCACATGAAGGTCAACTTCGTTTTCTTAAATGGAATTATATACTTTTTAATACATCAATCGATGCAGTTGGACATTCTTTATAAAAAAGCATTAACCTATTTATGTTGAAAAATTAATCGTTTAGGAGATATTTTGACTTCAAAAGTGCCGTGATACATATGGTCGTTATGTTAAACCTTTTCTGTAAGGAATAAAAGCGAACGTTTTTGTGCGACAGTAATGTTGTCTTGACGACTAATTTTTCAACATAAATAGGTTAATAATTTATAAGGAATGTCCAACTGCATCGATTAATGTAATAAAAAGTATATAATTCTATTTAAAAAGACGAAGTT
>CAJYYI030000404.1:0-20215 GCA_913789915.3 Sphecodes monilicornis
TCTAGTATATTCTAGTATATTCTAGCATATTCTAGTATATTCTAGTATATTCCAGTATATTCTACCATATTCTAGTATATTCTACCATATTCTAGTATATTCTGGTATATTCTAGTATATCCGAGTATATTCTAGTATATTCTAGTATATTCTAATATATTCTAGTATATTCCAGTATATTCTACCATATTCTAGTATATTCTGGAATATTCTAGTATATTCGAGTATATTCTAGTATATTCGAGTATATCCTAGTATATTCTAGTATATTCTAGTATATTCTAATATATTCTAGTATATTCCAGTATATTCTACCATATTCTAGTATATTCTGGTATATTCTAGTATATCCGAGTATATTCCAGTATATTCTAGTATATTCTAGTATATTCTAGAATATTCTAGTATATTCTAGCATATTCTAGTATATTCTAGTATATTCCAGTATATTCTACCGTATTCTAGTATATTCTGGTATATTCTAGTATATTCTAGTATATTCAAGTATATTCTAGTATATTCTAGTATATTCTAGTGTATTCTAGTATATTCAAGTATATTCTAGTATATTCTAGCATATTCTAGTATATTCTAGTATATTCTGGTATATTCTTGCATATTCCAGTATATTCTAGTATATTCTATTGTATTCTAGTATATTCAAGTATATTCTAGTATATTCTAGCATATTCTAGTATATTCTAGTATATTCTAGTATATTCTAGCATATTCTAGTATATTCTAGTATATTCCAGTATATTCTACCATATTCTAGTATATTCTACCATATTCTAGTATATTCTGGTATATTCTAGTATATCCGAGTATATTCTAGTATATTCTAGTATATTCTAATATATTCTAGTATATTCCAGTATATTCTACCATATTCTAGTATATTCTGGTATATTCTAGTATATCCGAGTATATTCCAGTATATTCTAGTATATTCTAGTATATTCTAGTATATTCTAGTCTATTCTAGTATATTCTAGTATATTCTAGTATATTCAAGTATATTCAAGTATATTCTAGTATATTCTAGTATATTCGAGTGTATTCTACTATATTCTAGCATATTCTAGTATATTCTAGTATATTCTAGTGTATTCTGGTATATTCTAGTATATTTTAGTATATTCTAGTATACTCTGGTATATTCTAGTATATTCTAGTATATTCTAGTGTATTCTGGTATATTCTAGTGTATTCTGGTATATTCTAGTGTAGTTTAGTATATTCTAGTATATTATGGTTTATTCTAGTATATTCTAGTATATTCTGGTATATTCTAGTATATTCTAGTATATTCTACCATATTCTAGTATATTCTGGTATATTCTAGTATATTCTAGTATATTCTATTATATTGTAGTATATTCTAATATATTCGAGTATATTCTAGCATATTCTAGTCTATTCTAGTATATTCTGGTATATTCTAGTATATTCGAGTATATTCTAGTATATTCGAGTATATCCTAGTATATTCTAGTATATTCTAGTATATTCTAATATATTCTAGTATATTCCAGTATATTCTACCATATTCTAGTATATTCTGGTATATACTAGTATATCCGAGTATATTCCAGTATATTCTAGTATATTCTAGTATATTCTATTATATTGTAGTATATTCTAATATATTCGAGTATATTCTAGCATATTCTAGTCTATTCTAGTATATTCTGGTATATTCTAGTATATTCGAGTATATTCTAGTATATTCTATTGTATTCTAGTATATTCTGGTATATTCTTGCATATTCGAGTATATTCTAGTATATTCTATTGTATTCTAGTATATTCAAGTATATTCTAGTATATTCTAGCATATTCTAGTATATTCTAGTATATTCTAGTATATTCTAGCATATTCTAGTATATTCTAGTATATTCCAGTATATTCTACCATATTCTAGTATATTCTACCATATTCTAGTATATTCTGGTATATTCTAGTATATCCGAGTATATTCTAGTATATTCTGGTATATTCTAGTATATTCTAGTATATTCAAGTATATTCTAGTATATTCTAGTGTATTCTGGTATATTCAAGTATATTCTAGTATATTCTAGTATATTCTAGTGTATTCTAGTATATTCAAGTATATTCTAGTATATTCTAGCATATTCTAGTATATTCTAGTATATTCTGGTATATTCTTGCATATTCGAGTATATTCTAGTACATTCTAGTATATTCTAGTGTATTCTACTATATTCTAGCATATTCTAGTATATTCTAGTATATTCTAGTGTATTCTGGTATATTCTAGTATATTGCAGTATATTCTACCATATTCTAGTATATTCTGGTATATTCTAGTATATCCGAGTATATTCTAGTATATTCTAGTATACTCAAGTATATTCTAGTACATTCTAGTATATTCTAGTGTATTCTACTATATTCTAGCATATTCTAGTATATTCTAGTATATTCTAGTGTATTCTGGTATATTCTAGTATATTTTAGTACATTCTAGTATACTCTGGTATATTCTAGCATATTCTAGTATATTCTAGTATATTCTGGTATATTCTAGTATATTCGAGTATATTCTAGTATATTCTAGTATATTCTAGTGTATTCTGTTATATTCTAGTTTATTTTAAAATGTTCTAGTCTATTCTGGTATATTCTAGTATATTCTAGTAAATTCTAGTATATTCTAGTATATTCTAGTCTATTCTAGTATATTCTAGTATATTCTAGTATATTCAAGTATATTCAAGTATATTCTAGTATATTCTAGTATATTCGAGTGTATTCTACTATATTCTAGCATATTCTAGTATATTCTAGTATATTCTAGTGTATTCTGGTATATTCTAGTATATTTTAGTACATTCTAGTATACTCTGGTATATTCTAGTATATTCTAGTATATTCTAGTGTATTCTGGTATATTCTAGTGTATTCTGGTATATTCTAGTGTAGTTTAGTATATTCTAGTATATTATGGTTTATTCTAGTATATTCTAGTATATTCTGGTATATTCTAGTATATTCTAGTATATTCTACCATATTCTAGTATATTCTGGTATATTCTAGTATATTCTAGTATATTCAATTATATTGTAGTATATTCTAATATATTCGAGTATATTCTAGCATATTCTAGTCTATTCTAGTATATTCTGGTATATTCTAGTATATCCTATTATATTGTAGTATATTCTAATATATTCGAGTATATTCTAGCATATTCTAGTCTATTCTAGTATATTCTGGTATATTCTAGTATATTCGATTATATTCTAGTATATTCGAGTATATCCTAGTATATTCTAGTCTATTCTAGTATATTCTGGTATATTCTAGTATATTCGAGTATATTCTAGTATATTCGAGTATATCCTAGTATATTCTAGTATATTCTAGTATATTCTAATATATTCTAGTATATTCCAGTATATTCTACCATATTCTAGTATATTCTGGTATATACTAGTATATCCGAGTATATTCCAGTATATTCTAGTATATTCTAGTATATTCTATTATATTGTAGTATATTCTAATATATTCGAGTATATTCTAGCATATTCTAGTCTATTCTAGTATATTCTGGTATATTCTAGTATATTCGAGTATATTCTAGTATATTCGAGTATATCCTAGTATATTCTAGTATATTCTAGTATATTCTAATATATTCTAGTATATTCCAGTATATTCTACCATATTCTAGTATATTCTGGTATATACTAGTATATCCGAGTATATTCCAGTATATTCTAGTATATTCTAGTATATTCTATTATATTGTAGTATATTCTAATATATTCGAGTATATTCTAGCATATTCTAGTCTATTCTAGTATATTCTGGTATATTCTAGTATATTCGAGTATATTCTAGTATATTCGAGTATATCCTAGTATATTCTAGTATGTTCTAGTATATTCTAATATATTCTAGTATATTCCAGTATATTCTACCATATTCTAGTATATTCTGGTATATTCTAGTATATCCGAGTATATTCCAGTATATTCTAGTATATTCTAGTATATTCTAGAATATTCTAGTATATTCTAGCATATTCTAGTATATTCTAGTATATTCCAGTATATTCTACCATATTCTAGTATATTCTGGTATATTCTAGTATATTCTAGTATATTCAAGTATATTCTAGTATATTCTAGTATATTCTAGTGTATTCTAGTATATTCAAGTATATTCTAGTATATTCTAGCACATTCTAGTATATTCTAGTATATTCTGGTATATTCTTGCATATTCCAGTATATTCTAGTATATTCTATTGTATTCTAGTATATTCAAGTATATTCTAGTATATTCTAGCATATTCTAGTATATTCTAGTATATTCTAGTATATTCTAGTATATTCTAGCATATTCTAGTATATTCTAGTATATTCCAGTATATTCTACCATATTCTAGTATATTCTACCATATTCTAGTATATTCTGGTATATTCTAGTATATCCGAGTATATTCTAGTATATTCTAGTATATTCTAATATATTCCAGTATATTCTACCATATTCTAGTATATTCTGGTATATTCTAGTATATTCTAGTATATTCTAGTATATTCTAGTCTATTCTAGTATATTCTAGTATATTCTAGTATATTCAAGTATATTCAAGTATATTCTAGTATATTCTAGTATATCCGAGTATATTCTAGTATATTCTAGTATATTCTAATATATTCTAGTATATTCCAGTATATTCTACCATATTCTAGTATATTCTGGTATATTCTAGTATATCCGAGTATATTCCAGTATATTCTAGTATATTCTAGTATATTCTAGTATATTCTAGTCTATTCTAGTATATTCTAGTATATTCTAGTATATTCAAGTATATTCAAGTATATTCTAGTATATTCTAGTATATTCGAGTGTATTCTACTATATTCTAGCATATTCTAGTATATTCTAGTATATTCTAGTATATTCTAGTGTATTCTGGTATATTCTAGTATATTTTAGTATATTCTAGTATACTCTGGTATATTCTAGTATATTCTAGTATATTCTAGTGTATTCTGGTATATTCTAGTGTATTCTGGTATATTCTAGTGTAGTTTAGTATATTCTAGTATATTATGGTTTATTCTAGTATATTCTAGTATATTCTGGTATATTCTAGTATATTCTAGTATATTCTACCATATTCTAGTATATTCTGGTATATTCTAGTATATTCTAGTATATTCTATTATATTGTAGTATATTCTAATATATTCGAGTATATTCTAGCATATTCTAGTCTATTCTAGTATATTCTGGTATATTCTAGTATATTCGAGTATATTCTAGTATATTCGAGTATATCCTAGTATATTCTAGTATATTCTAGTATATTCTAATATATTCTAGTATATTCCAGTATATTCTACCATATTCTAGTATATTCTGGTATATACTAGTATATCCGAGTATATTCCAGTATATTCTAGTATATTCTAGTATATTCTATTATATTGTAGTATATTCTAATATATTCGAGTATATTCTAGCATATTCTAGTCTATTCTAGTATATTCTGGTATATTCTAGTATATTCGAGTATATTCTAGTATATTCTATTGTATTCTAGTATATTCTGGTATATTCTTGCATATTCGAGTATATTCTAGTATATTCTAGTATATTCTAGCATATTCTAGTATATTCTAGTATATTCCAGTATATTCTACCATATTCTAGTATATTCTACCATATTCTAGTATATTCTGGTATATTCTAGTATATCCGAGTATATTCTAGTATATTCTGGTATATTCTAGTATATTCTAGTATATTCAAGTATATTCTAGTATATTCTAGTGTATTCTGGTATATTCAAGTATATTCTAGTATATTCTAGTATATTCTAGTGTATTCTAGTATATTCAAGTATATTCTAGTATATTCTAGCATATTCTAGTATATTCTAGTATATTCTGGTATATTCTTGCATATTCGAGTATATTCTAGTATATTCTAGTATATCCAAGTATATTCTAGTATATTCTAGTATATTGCAGTATATTCTACCATATTCTAGTATATTCTGGTATATTCTAGTATATCCGAGTATATTCTAGTATATTCTAGTATACTCAAGTATATTCTAGTACATTCTAGTATATTCTAGTGTATTCTACTATATTCTAGCATATTCTAGTATATTCTAGTATATTCTAGTGTATTCTGGTATATTCTAGTATATTTTAGTACATTCTAGTATACTCTGGTATATTCTAGCATATTCTAGTATATTCTAGTATATTCTGGTATATTCTAGTATATTCGAGTATATTCTAGTATATTCTAGTATATTCTAGTGTATTCTGTTATATTCTAGATTCTTTTAAAATGTTCTAGTCTATTCTGGTATATTCTAGTCTATTCTGGTATATTCTAGTATATTCTAGTAAATTCTAGTATATTCTAGTATATTCTAGTCTATTCTAGTATATTCTAGTATATTCTAGTATATTCAAGTATATTCAAGTATATTCTAGTATATTCTAGTATATTCGAGTGTATTCTACTATATTCTAGCATATTCTAGTATATTCTAGTATATTCTAGTGTATTCTGGTATATTCTAGTATATTTTAGTACATTCTAGTATACTCTGGTATATTCTAGTATATTCTAGTATATTCTAGTGTATTCTGGTATATTCTAGTGTATTCTGGTATATTCTAGTGTAGTTTAGTATATTCTAGTATATTATGGTTTATTCTAGTATATTCTAGTATATTCTGGTATATTCTAGTATATTCTAGTATATTCTACCATATTCTAGTATATTCTGGTATATTCTAGTATATTCTAGTATATTCTAGTGTATTCTGTTATATTCTAGATTCTTTTAAAATGTTCTAGTCTATTCTGGTATATTCTAGTATATTCTAGTAAATTCTAGTATATTCTAGTATATTCTAGTCTATTCTAGTATATTCTAGTATATTCTAGTATATTCAAGTATATTCAAGTATATTCTAGTATATTCTAGTATATTCGAGTGTATTCTACTATATTCTAGCATATTCTAGTATATTCTAGTATATTCTAGTGTATTCTGGTATATTCTAGTATATTTTAGTACATTCTAGTATACTCTGGTATATTCTAGTATATTCTAGTATATTCTAGTGTATTCTGGTATATTCTAGTGTATTCTGGTATATTCTAGTGTAGTTTAGTATATTCTAATATGTAACCGTATCGTTACATATAAAGATTCGGCGGCACATCGAGCAATCGATATTCGCGGATATCGATCGCGTGTAGATGTACATACGTATATATGGATGTATGTGTAGATATATATATATATATGTATATACATATATATATGGATATATATGTATATATATATGGGTATGGGTACGTATAGACATCTATACAGCAGACCCGCTGCGTACCGCTGCGCCCCACCACAGCGTAGACGCGCACAGGCTATCCTGCTCTAAGTGAGAGAGCACGTATTTCCCCACGCGGCTAAGATGCGCGCGCATCGATCCCCTCTCGTGCGATCGAAGGAGGTCGATGCAGGAGCGCGATCCGGCACTCTACGTTTGGAATCGGTCGAGTCGACACGTCTCGCGAGCGGTCCGGTGGCGAAACACGGTAGATTCGTTAGAACAGGCAAACCGTCCTGAGATATTCTTGGCAAACCGTCCAAGATATCTTCGCGAACTACGCGCCTCAAACCGAGGAGTCAATAGTGCAAACCGCACTGTGGCACAGCTTGAATCGGAGCTCGAGACCGTTTTCTGGCTGTTCCACGTAGAGTCACGTAGATAAATAGTAAAATTCTGAGAAAGTAAAACTGAATCTACCGTACGCCCGCTCACGAAACGTGTTCCGCGGAATCAGAATATCATTTCAATTGAGAGTCTAACAGGTAAACAGAATTCAAAGTAGAACATTTATTTCCTATCACGGCTACCGAGCCGTTGTCAATATTACGTATCATATTTCTATTTGGAGGTCAGTAGAATCTGAAGAGGTAAGCATCGAGCCGGTACATAACATAAACTCAAAATCGTCGTTTTGCATTTAGTCCGTATAAACTCGCATCCTCGTGCAGATATCGGAGGTGAAGACCCGGGCTAAGCTCTGCCTGATCCGAAGATGTTTCTGTGCGTGTTTGCGAGGTTCTGACGAGTAGACAGAAGTCGTTGCCACCCGGTTTACCGGCTGGGACGTTCGGCTGTTCCTACGTCGTTGGTCGTCGCGTCGAAAGTGATCGAAATCCTCGACCCATCATAACTCACATTCTCGTTGGGATATCGGAGGCGAGGCCCAGGGCTACGCACTGCCTGACCCAAAGATGTTTCTCGACGAGCGTGTGAGCATCTGACGGCAGTCAGCGGTTGTTCTCACCCGGAGTAATTCGGCTGGGCCAATTTCTGTTACTGCTGTTGGCGCGTCGTATGTAAAACGATCGGATTAAGTACGATCAAGGTTGGCCTACCGAACACCGGAGATCTTTCCAAGTCCACCTCGGTGCTGCGGTCTGAACTCTTAGGTGTCGCGGGTCAGTCGGGGTCTAGTACGGGTCGCCATTCTCGCAATTTTCCCGAAACTCGGTGGATTGCGGGGGTGATGCTACCGGTCCTCAATCGTTCGCGTCGGGTATATTGAACAGAGTATAATTGTACTACTCTACGGAATTCGATGCCTACCTAAGGACGATAGACAGATTGAGATCCTCGCGTAAAACCGAGCATAGAGCAGGAATTATCAACTAACCGCGTGATACAGTCGTACCGCGTCGTGTCGAAGTGATCGAGTACATCCGATCCACCTAAAACTCACATTCCCGTTGGGATATCGGAGGCGAGGCCCAGGGCTACGCACTGCCTGACCCAAAGATGTTTCTCAACGAGCGTGTGAGCATCTGACAGCAGTCAGCGGTTGTTCTCACCCGGAGTAATTCGGCTGGGCCAATTTCTGTTACTGCTGTTGGCGCGCCGTATGTAAAACGATCGGATTTCGTACGATCAAGGTTGGCCTACCGAACACCGGAGATCTTTCCAAGTCCACCTCGGTGCTGCGGTCTGAACTCTTAGGTGTCGCGGGTCAGTCGGGGTCTAGTACAGGTCGCCACTCTCGCAACTCTCTGACACTCAGCCGATTGCGGGAGTGACGCTACCGGTCCTCAATCGTTCGTCCGCGTATCGACTCGATAAGAGCATCGCGCGCGGCTCGTCAGGAACATAGGAATATCAGATACAGACTCATCCACAAATCAACATAGTATCACGAATAAGATTCCAAGGCCACACCAGCGTAGAGTCGTTCCTTGTTAGCGAACAAGGAGCTCGTTCGTCGTACTCGCGCGTTCCAAGCGTCGTTGTAATCCGCGTGTTTACATCGCGGCGACAAACGTTTTTCTAAACATTCCAAGCGTCGACCGACGCTGTTTATATTTTCTGTCGATTTCGAAATTCATATTATTTAAAGAATAGTACGGTTCGTAAGGCGTCCGGCCAATTTCATCGTGCGAGCGCTTAGGTCGTCCAGCGGTCTTGCAGCGAAAGATCTTACGCGTCCGTTACGAGATTTCTCCGTTGATTCGTTCGTGACCACTCGCGAAGCCTCATCGATGTTGATGGCTACCGTCAACCTGTGATATTAAAGAGTACGTATTGCATACGCGGTGCGGTACACGAGACTGTAATCGACAGCTGGTAAATAAATCTCGTGTCTACCAGTTCATTGCTATTCGATTATTGAGTCTGCCCAAACCACCTCCGCTTTCCAGTGCCTGGAGGCACGAACCACCTTCGCGACTGCCTTTCGCGAAGAACACGAGGGGTAGTAACCGGCCCCATACATTAACCCCTTCGAGTCTCAGAGATTTCGTTCTAAATCAGTTCCGTGGAATCTACAGATTAATCCGTTCGATACACAGCATCCGCGATCAACTTAAATATTGGCTTTCAAAACCGACTGGCGACCAGAACGCCAGTCGAACGGTTACATAAATTGGCGCCCAACGTGGGGCGGAGAAGGTTTGGCGTTCAGTGTTCGAATAGCAGAAATGTCGCAAAAAGGTAGGACACGAAAGGGGGGTGTATCTTCGAAACCCGTAGACGACGAGGTAGAATTGCTCCTGACCAGTACTATGTTACAACGGACTCCTCCTTCACAAACGAGAGACATGGCTTTGCAGGACGGTTCGGGTTCCGATAGTAATAACCCTATCATTGAGGAAAGGCAACAGCACAATCCGGTGCCTAGTCTGGAACAAATGTTCGCGATAATGCAGAGTATGCAGGGGGAAATCGCCCGTTTAAAGGGACAAGTTCGCGTCTTGCAAGAACGGCTTGATTCGCAGATCGGGAATCAAGAATTATACGATAGAATCACGGACCATAAACAACAGGTACGCGATTTCTATAAGGATATTGTTGCGCAAATGGAAGCTGAATCCAAGTCAAACTCAGATCAGATCGGTGCGATTCGAAATGAGGTCACCGATAGCCTCAGCCGCGTGCTTACGAACATCCGCGCAAATCGTAACAGTCTCGGAGTCGCGGATCTAACTGCAAGATTAGATACCACAACAACGCCAGGGCCGCGTCCGTTCACCATCCGTCCGCAACTACCAGAATTTTTCGGAAAACCGACAGAGCGTCCACCCAAGTTTCTACGCGAATTAAAGAGATTCGTGTCCGCAGCTCGCGTGCCGGACGAAGAAATCAAGCTCATTATCACTCAGGCTTTGAAAGAAGGCGCGAGCGAATGGTGGGATATAATGTCCGAAAAAGTCACAAACTGGGAACAGTTCTCAACCGCGTTGCTTGAGAGATTTTGGAACTCGCAGATCCAACGGAAGGTTCGGGAAAACTTAAATTCAGGAATCTTCCGAAAGGAATCAGGGAATACACGCGTATCGTACGCGGTCAAACTCATCGGGACTGCACGTGATCTAGTTCCGAGACCTACCGACGGAGAAATAATTCAAATCCTCTCGCGACACTTTTCGCAAGCGATCGATGATTGCGTGATCGGACAGAACATCGAGACCGTCGAGGCATTCCTTGCACTGCTTGAGCGATTCGACAACGGTGGAACGGTGAACCAACGAAAACCAGAGGATCGTCCATTCCAACACCGGGAGTGGACTCCTAGACCGTACCATGATCGGGCGTACGTACCACAAATTAACAATCCGCGACCGGCAGTAAATTATCCGATCCGCGAATACGCGCGAGCACCTATCGACCCCGAACGTTCAAGAACTGATCCAAATCCCTCAAGACGTGACCCAGGTCCGATTCAAATGAATCGACGACTCAACGACCGTCCACGAGATGCTCGGCCGGAAAGAATTCGTGCGGTCCAGCTGGAAGATGATTTTCCCGAAGAACGGACGGAAGATGCTCGGGAAGACGAAACGGGAAACGAGGAAGGAGAGCCTCAGAGCATCGTCTGAGCAACTTCCCCTCTCAGACGAGGAGGGTCTCCCATGAATCTTGTGGGGAGGAACCATATGGAGTCGCCATCACCTCTATGTTCCAGGATGTCCGTAAGGAACTACTGGACGAAGCCACTACCTCGCTGCCATCTCGAGAAATCAGCGGATGTCCCGAGGTAACGATAAAAATCGAAGGGATACCAGTAAAAGCTCTGGTTGACACTGGGAGTACCATCACAGCAATGTCGGAAGCATGGTATAATGCGCACCAACAACAGTTGCATAAGTGTCCAACGTTGCCCGTACCAGCTGTTTTCGTCGTCGGAGCAACTGGAGGAAAATCTTCTAGAATTAAGAGACAAATCTGGATACAACTGTCCCAGGAAAATCAAGTCGTCGAAACGTCAGCGATGATCGTGCCGGGACTGATATGCGAGGTCATCCTAGGAGCGGATACGCTGAAAAGAACAGATGCAATCATCGATTTCAAGACGGGACTTCTGTCAATGTCCACCAACAACCGGTTAATTCGTCTAGAACTGGAGCACGAAGACAACAGTGCAAGAATGGTGAGAAAAATCGAGACGATTGAACCGCAGCTGCGTCCAACCGACCGTGAGGACGTAGTGACGTCCTTGTTAGAATCTATCTCTGCGACACCAGAACAAAGGGAAAGGATCAAGAACACCATAGAAGCCTACCCGGAAGTCTGGCGTGAAGAGATCGGAAGAATCACATGCTATCAGCATCATCTGCATGTGCGAACCGACATGCCGTATTACAGTCGATCATATCCAATTCCCTTAAAGTACATGGAAGCTGCCGATGCGGAAATACAACGAATGCTGGACAGCGACATCATACGCCCAAGTACCAGCCCTTACATCAATCCGGTAGTACCGGTAGCAAAAAAGGATGGATCAATCCGGCTGTGTTTGGATGCTCGTCGATTGAACGAATTTCTCGTAGATGATCACGAAATGTCGGAAACACCTGATACGATTTTCCAACGGTTCACCAAGATCGGATATCTGACGAGTCTAGATTTAACGAATAGTTTCTGGCAGATCCCCTTGACCAGGGAGTCGAGAAAGTTCACGGCGTTTATGTATCGGGGCCGGTGTTACGAATACACCGTCACGCCATTCGGCCTAAAGACCAGCAGCGCTAGTCTCGTCAGAGCGCTTCGGAGAATTCTGGAAGGGATGGAAGACTTCATCGTGAACTTTATCGATGACATTTTGTGCTTCTCAGCCACGTTTGAGGATCATTTCAAACATCTCGAGATGCTTTTGGAACGATTGCGAGCGCATAACTTGACGATAAACATAAAGAAATGCAAATTCTTACGAAATGAAGTTCGGTTTCTTGGACATATTTTGTCGGCAGAGGGTCTGAAGCAGGATCCCGAAAAACTTGTAGCAATTCGAGGGTTTCCTCCACCGAGAAACTTGAAGCAATTGCGTGGATTCCTGGGGCTAGTGAATTACTACAGCAAATTCACTAACAAGCAAGCTGAAGCAACGACCCCGCTGCTTGCTCTGCTCAAAAAAGGAGTTCGATGGGCTTGGAAGGAGGAACATCAACGTGCATTCGAAAGGGTCAAAGATGTCTTCTGCACAGAAGTCATTTTGAGCTTTCCGAATGTAACAAGACCGTTCTGCCTGTCAACCGACGCTAGTTTCGGTGCCATCGGTGCTGTTTTAGAACAGAGCGGTGGAGACGACCAATTGCGACCGATTGCTTTTGCCAGCCGCACGCTAAAGGGTTCAGAGCTCGCGTACTTCACGACCGAAAAGGAGTTGCTAGCAGTCGTATGGGCACTCGAAAAATTCCGAACGTATCTTCGAGGGGTTAAAATCATATTGTTGACAGACCATAAGGCCATCACGTTTTTAATGAACAGCAGGCTGATGAGCCAGCGCCTCACTCGATGGGTGCTGTCTCTTCAGGATTATGATATCACGGTCCGACACCGACCGGGGAAAGAAAATATCCCTGCGGACACGATGAGCCGAATTTTGGACTCACATTTAGAGGAGAAAGGAAACCGCGAACTGCAGGTGCCCATTCACACAATGTTGGCACGCGCGTTTTCAAAGGAACTCGCGCATGCACTCAAAAATCTATCTGAACTCCAGCAGAAGGACGTTACCTTACAGCGGTATCTCACGCGGTTTAACGAGAAGACATCGGGTCTTCCTAAACGGTATTTGGTTCGCGAGGGGATGCTCTGTCACGTGGGAAGGAATGGGGAAATTCGGGTGGTTATTCCGTCAGGACTGCGCGACACGCTCATCCGCGAGGTCCATGAAGTTTATGCACATGTCGGGAGCGAGAAGCTTGCTGCTTTGATCGCTGAAAGTTTCTTTGTTCCTAAGTTAAACAAACGCGCGCGACAACTAATCTCTGCGTGCGACACGTGCCAACGCGTAAAATTTCCAACGCGTGTATTCCATTCCGACCTGCAAAGCATTGTTCCATCGCGCCCATTAGAATTGTTATCAATCGATTTTTATGGTCCACTGCCTGTTTCTCGGGGAGGCGTGAGATACATATTGGTGGTCGAGGAGCTATTCTCAAAGTTCGTAAAGCTGTACCCCATGCGAAGCGCGACCACGTCTGTGACGTTGGCGCGCATTTTCACGCGATATATTCCAACGTATGGCAAACCAAAAAAAATCATCACGGATCACGGGACCCAATTCACCGCCCGAAGATGGATCCAGACATTGAGAAGCGAGGGCATACACCACGTACTGTCTTCTGTACGACACCCACAAAGTAACCCAGTGGAGAGGGTCAATCGGGAAATTGGACGGATTTTCCGCACTCTGGCTTCGGATGCGCACGCTTCATGGGCAAGATGGGTTGATGTAATAGAAACCTGCTGCAATGAAGTGGTACATGACAGCACGGGTTTTACGCCGACCGAGCTGTTCATGGGCAGAAAGCCTTCACGTCCGTGGACGAAATGGTTCGAACTGCCACGGATCCAGCCCAGGGAAGATCAAGGTTACAAACTCCAACTTGCATTCCGGAAGATGACAGAAATGGCCCGGAAACGTTGTCGGAGAGCTAACACTGGGAAGATTCATACACAATATCATCCTGGTGAGCTCGTGCTGATTCGGGCCAACCCCGTGTCGAATGCGGCAGATAGACATATCGCCAAGTTTTTCCATCTCTATGAGGGACCGTATGAGCTGGGGGAGAAACGAGGACCGTCGACGTTTGTTTTGAAGGAGCCGCGCTCGGGAGAGGTGCGCGGGACGTTTCATGCCACGTGCTTTCGCCCGTACCGGCAACTGACAGAGACGCAGATAACAACCATAACAACGCTGCATTCGAGCCAATGTCCGACGACCATGGAATTCGAAGTAATCCCCACCTAATTCTCTGGGAGGCCAGGAAGCACTCAGCTCTAGTTCAGTCGAACGGTAACCACCATGGAGACAAAATCTAAAACTGAAGTAGCAACGCAAGCGTACGCTTACTGGGCAATGGTAAGCCGACCCACCCAAACGGGTCAAGATTACCGACTCGGTGCCCCAGGCCCACTGTCATTGCGGACAATCATGGCCAGGCCATGGATTTCTGTACGGGTCCAAGGCCAACGGTATGCCAAAGGGGTCGGCACGCAAGTTACGGCACCAAAAAGAAACGTGCAGACCCAGACCCCGTCGGGAATGCTTCCGTCTGAGAGGGTGGCCCTCGGGACGGAAGCCAGAGCAGACGTCCTGGACGACTCCTGGGATGTGGTCCCGGAGGAGTTTCGCCAACCGGACGTGGTTCCAAAAGAGTCCTGCGGGCGGACAACGCCTCGGAATGCACCGTCTTGGCCTGATACCAGCAAGGAGGTATCCTGGGAAGAGGAGGATCTGGACCCCTTGCTGCAATCGGGCGGATTGCCGGTGCAGGTTCCGGTGGGTTTGATGGCTGACCCTCGGAAGTTTGAGGAGGACGACTAGGAACCCCTCGTAAGAGAGGAGGCTGGGAGTATTCAGTATTTATAAAAATTTTTTTTTGATATCCGCGGTTGTTCCGCACGCTGCGGAGATAGCCCTCGTGTTGCAAAATATCTCCCTGATATTATCTTTTACGTATGTAACCATGCGAATTTAGAAAATTTATTTATCTCGTTGTTTCGATTTCGGTGGAGATAGCCCTCTGGTTTCAAAATATCTCCCTGATATTATCATTTACGTATGTAACCATGCGAATTTAGAAATTTATTTATCTCGTTGTTTCGATTTCAGTGGAGATAGCCCTCTGGTTGCAAATTATCTCCCCGATTTTGTTGTTTACGTATGTATTCATGCGAATCCAGAAATTTATTTGTCCGGTTGTTTCGACTGCGGAAGAGATAGCCCTCATGTTGCAGAATATCTCTTTGCTATTGTCTTGCGTATGTATCCATGCGAATTCAGAAATCTATTTCCTTTATTGTTGCAGTGGCGACAGAAATAACTCTTATGTTGGAGATATCTCCCGACTGTATTTCGGGAACATCCTCGTACGTATGCGGGGAATTGTCGCCGGGGCTAGTTGTTGTAGCAAAGGTAACACGGGTTACCGAATATCGCCGTGCGATTGGGACGTTAAAGGCGTTTGGTAAGGATTCTTACAAGTACCCGGTTTTTTCCTGCCCTGTGGTTCCATTTGTATATTCTGTCACCGTCGTACGTCGGGTAGGTGATATGGATACCGGTTGACGACACTCGGTCGTCAATATGCACGTGGTGCATACGCATCCAGCGCTACATTTAGGTACCTCGTATCAATCGGCACGCGGAACGTTACCAATAGAATGTACGGATTCCGAGCTCCTTGTGGCGTCGTTGATCGTTTCGCGGCATTTCCAAAGTTCTTGTATGATCTCGTTGCCGACGTCGAATGCGAGCGTGTAGGCGTGTGTCGATTACAGATGGATCTCGAAGATCGTCGAAGCATCTGTAATCTCGGTGGGAGGGGGGATAATATGTAACCGTATCGTTACATATAAAGATTCGGCGGCACATCGAGCAATCGATATTCGCGGATATCGATCGCGTGTAGATGTACATACGTATATATGGATGTATGTGTAGATATATATATATATATATATATGTATATACATATATATATGGATATATATGTATATATATATGGGTATGGGTACGTATAGACATCTATACAGCAGACCCGCTGCGTACCGCTGCGCCCCACCACAGCGTAGACGCGCACAGGCTATCCTGCTCTAAGTGAGAGAGCACGTATTTCCCCACGCGGCTAAGATGCGCGCGCATCGATCCCCTCTCGTGCGATCGAAGGAGGTCGATGCAGGAGCGCGATCCGGCACTCTACGTTTGGAATCGGTCGAGTCGACACGTCTCGCGAGCGGTCCGGTGGCGAAACACGGTAGATTCGTTAGAACAGGCAAACCGTCCTGAGATATTCTTGGCAAACCGTCCAAGATATCTTCGCGAACTACGCGCCTCAAACCGAGGAGTCAATAGTGCAAACCGCACTGTGGCACAGCTTGAATCGGAGCTCGAGACCGTTTTCTGGCTGTTCCACGTAGAGTCACGTAGATAAATAGTAAAATTCTGAGAAAGTAAAACTGAATCTACCGTACGCCCGCTCACGAAACGTGTTCCGCGGAATCAGAATATCATTTCAATTGAGAGTCTAACAGGTAAACAGAATTCAAAGTAGAACATTTATTTCCTATCACGGCTACCGAGCCGTTGTCAATATTACGTATCATATTTCTATTTGGAGGTCAGTAGAATCTGAAGAGGTAAGCATCGAGCCGGTACATAACATAAACTCAAAATCGTCGTTTTGCATTTAGTCCGTATAAACTCGCATCCTCGTGCAGATATCGGAGGTGAAGACCCGGGCTAAGCTCTGCCTGATCCGAAGATGTTTCTGTGCGTGTTTGCGAGGTTCTGACGAGTAGACAGAAGTCGTTGCCACCCGGTTTACCGGCTGGGACGTTCGGCTGTTCCTACGTCGTTGGTCGTCGCGTCGAAAGTGATCGAAATCCTCGACCCATCATAACTCACATTCTCGTTGGGATATCGGAGGCGAGGCCCAGGGCTACGCACTGCCTGACCCAAAGATGTTTCTCGACGAGCGTGTGAGCATCTGACGGCAGTCAGCGGTTGTTCTCACCCGGAGTAATTCGGCTGGGCCAATTTCTGTTACTGCTGTTGGCGCGTCGTATGTAAAACGATCGGATTAAGTACGATCAAGGTTGGCCTACCGAACACCGGAGATCTTTCCAAGTCCACCTCGGTGCTGCGGTCTGAACTCTTAGGTGTCGCGGGTCAGTCGGGGTCTAGTACGGGTCGCCATTCTCGCAATTTTCCCGAAACTCGGTGGATTGCGGGGGTGATGCTACCGGTCCTCAATCGTTCGCGTCGGGTATATTGAACAGAGTATAATTGTACTACTCTACGGAATTCGATGCCTACCTAAGGACGATAGACAGATTGAGATCCTCGCGTAAAACCGAGCATAGAGCAGGAATTATCAACTAACCGCGTGATACAGTCGTACCGCGTCGTGTCGAAGTGATCGAGTACATCCGATCCACCTAAAACTCACATTCCCGTTGGGATATCGGAGGCGAGGCCCAGGGCTACGCACTGCCTGACCCAAAGATGTTTCTCAACGAGCGTGTGAGCATCTGACAGCAGTCAGCGGTTGTTCTCACCCGGAGTAATTCGGCTGGGCCAATTTCTGTTACTGCTGTTGGCGCGCCGTATGTAAAACGATCGGATTTCGTACGATCAAGGTTGGCCTACCGAACACCGGAGATCTTTCCAAGTCCACCTCGGTGCTGCGGTCTGAACTCTTAGGTGTCGCGGGTCAGTCGGGGTCTAGTACAGGTCGCCACTCTCGCAACTCTCTGACACTCAGCCGATTGCGGGAGTGACGCTACCGGTCCTCAATCGTTCGTCCGCGTATCGACTCGATAAGAGCATCGCGCGCGGCTCGTCAGGAACATAGGAATATCAGATACAGACTCATCCACAAATCAACATAGTATCACGAATAAGATTCCAAGGCCACACCAGCGTAGAGTCGTTCCTTGTTAGCGAACAAGGAGCTCGTTCGTCGTACTCGCGCGTTCCAAGCGTCGTTGTAATCCGCGTGTTTACATCGCGGCGACAAACGTTTTTCTAAACATTCCAAGCGTCGACCGACGCTGTTTATATTTTCTGTCGATTTCGAAATTCATATTATTTAAAGAATAGTACGGTTCGTAAGGCGTCCGGCCAATTTCATCGTGCGAGCGCTTAGGTCGTCCAGCGGTCTTGCAGCGAAAGATCTTACGCGTCCGTTACGAGATTTCTCCGTTGATTCGTTCGTGACCACTCGCGAAGCCTCATCGATGTTGATGGCTACCGTCAACCTGTGATATTAAAGAGTACGTATTGCATACGCGGTGCGGTACACGAGACTGTAATCGACAGCTGGTAAATAAATCTCGTGTCTACCAGTTCATTGCTATTCGATTATTGAGTCTGCCCAAACCACCTCCGCTTTCCAGTGCCTGGAGGCACGAACCACCTTCGCGACTGCCTTTCGCGAAGAACACGAGGGGTAGTAACCGGCCCCATACATTAACCCCTTCGAGTCTCAGAGATTTCGTTCTAAATCAGTTCCGTGGAATCTACAGATTAATCCGTTCGATACACAGCATCCGCGATCAACTTAAATATTGGCTTTCAAAACCGACTGGCGACCAGAACGCCAGTCGAACGGTTACAAGTATATTATGATTTATTCTAGTATATTCTAGTATATTCTGGTATATTCTAGTATATTCTAGTATATTCTACCATATTCTAGTATATTCTGGTATATTCTAGTATATTCTAGTATATTCTATTATATTGTAGTATATTCTAATATATTCGAGTATATTCTAGCATATTCTAGTCTATTCTAGTATATTCTGGTATATTCTAGTATATCCTAGCATATTCTGGTATATTCTTGTATATTCTAGTATATTCTAGTATATTCTATTATATTGTAGTATATTCTAATATATTCGAGTATATTCTAGCATATTCTAGTCTATTCTAGTATATTCTGGTATATTCTAGTATATTCGAGTATATTCTAGTATATTCGAGTATATCCTAGTATATTCTAGTATATTCTAGTATATTCTAATATATTCTAGTATATTCCAGTATATTCTACCATATTCTAGTATATTCTGGTATATACTAGTATATCCGAGTATATTCCAGTATATTCTAGTATATTCTAGTATATTCTATTATATTGTAGTATATTCTAATATATTCGAGTATATTCTAGCATATTCTAGTCTATTCTAGTATATTCTGGTATATTCTAGTATATTCGAGTATATTCTAGTATATTCGAGTATATCCTAGTATATTCTAGTATATTCTAGTATATTCTAATATATTCTAGTATATTCCAGTATATTCTACCATATTCTAGTATATTCTGGTATATTCTAGTATATCCGAGTATATTCCAGTATATTCTAGTATATTCTAGTATATTCTAGAATATTCTAGTATATTCTAGCATATTCTAGTATATTCTAGTATATTCCAGTATATTCTACCATATTCTAGTATATTCTGGTATATTCTAGTATATTCTAGTATATTCAAGTATATTCTAGTATATTCTAGTATATTCTAGTGTATTCTAGTATATTCAAGTATATTCTAGTATATTCTAGCACATTCTAGTATATTCTAGTATATTCTGGTATATTCTTGCATATTCGAGTATATTCTAGTAT
>CAJYYI030000405.1:0-14135 GCA_913789915.3 Sphecodes monilicornis
AGTCCCCACTGCGTCCACTCCGACTCTCTCTTCAGCACGAGCCCCACGATGCTGCACCTACCTGCCGATGCAACATCGCGGTGCCCGTGCTGAAGGGAGAGTCGGAATGGACGTGGTGGGGACTGCCTTGCCGAGCGGGCGAAGGAGAAAAGTAGCAACATGTGTTTTTTGAGCCAGCGTCGCCCATGTCTGCTCTAGACAAACGAACGTCCGTACACACCAAATACGTTGAATTTGCTTTCGTTAGTATTAATAACTTACTTAAACTCGCCTTAGAACTTTAAACGCTTAATTTCATCTGAATTGTTAATAAACAACTTCTTCTTAAAAATTTACCATAGAGATCATTCTCCCGTAAAATAATGCGACGTAATTCAGTATGACCACGCTTTTTAAAGTTGCTGGCTACTATGTAAACGAATTTTGTTTTTGAAGTGTTGAAATCTTTTATTGTTTCGAGTATAATCTTTTCTATGAGTCAGTTTTCTTGACCGACCTTATAATTTTTTTTTGTTATTGTTTTTTCAATTTTTTTTTATGATATAATTTAGTGTAAACCTACATTTCCCTATGTATATAATAGAACAGTAATTTACCATACGATGTTCCATTTTTCTGTATTTTTAATAATATTCTTCCGTTGCATATGTATATGTATATGTCTCCGACTTTTAGGAACGCATGGTTTTATATTAACTAAATCTATTAATATTAATAGTTTGTATAAGAAATATGTAGAGTGAAAATACATACAATAGTCACTTTTAAAAGGAGAAGTCTAACATGCAAATTGTGATGGAAAGGTCGAATAGTGAACGTTCGAGTATCTTCATGAACCACCATAATTAAATCAGTCTCGTTTCCTAATTATTTCTTATTCCATGCTGAATGCTGTCTCATACAACAATGCGTTATTCATAGCATCTGCTCGGTAATTGTATTAGCCTGTCGTAATACAGAGTATGTTACACAGTGTATGAATATCATTACTTGTAAATTTAAACACTCCACACAGCAGCAAACATATTATAATGATGTCGCCAGATTCTTTGTATCTGCTAGAATAAAAACTCCGTCTTCAATGTGTGCGGTATAGTGTATAAAAAATGCTTTGCACCCATCATGGTCTCTTTTAGCGTTTACTCTGCGTTTACTTACTCTCTTCCAACATTATTTTTTCGTACGATTACCGTACTATAAGCGAATACGTATAATATTATTAATAAATAGCGTATCTTCGTGCAAAAGAAATATATCCTAAGTTAATTATCGGGAGTAGAAATTATATAAAAACTTATTTTTCCTCTTAACAATGTTAATGATTTGAAAATAGTGCAAAAAGTTCTTCCAATACTTCTAATGTCTTTTCCGTTTTGTATTTTCTCAATACAGTTTCATTATAAATGCACTAGATCCGCGGTTTAGTTATTAATATTGAACTAATGCTTAAAGAGTGTTTTGTATTTAAAATATATTAAAATTTGTGTTTGGCCGAGATGCTTCTATTACATATCTTCTCTCATTCATGTGAGAGTCACAGATTAGGTACATATATTTAAATGCGATAATTATTTCGCGTGTTCAAAATTCATAAGAATGTGCCAGCGTTTTATTATCAACAGTAGCATCTGCCACTCTTGGCCATAAATGGCGAGTAAAGACAAACGGAGTGCCTACAGGATGTAAATTGACAGCAGTGTCTACTCCTCGAAATTGCATGTTAAGGCAGTGGCTAGTAATTAGGAAAAACGGTAATTGCAGGAAATACGCAACTTTTATTCAGTAATGTTCTAGCATTTGTGCCACGGAATCCTTCGAAGGATGACGCCGGTGTAGGTAACGATGCTAATGATTTTATCGTTCACAACGAGGGTGAGCTTAACATGCTAAACGATCTCGTTGCATTTCGAAATGCGGTCTTGCAAACGATAAAAACAGATCCTTTGTTGTTGCTAACCGGCTATGGTTTAACGTTATCAATTTAAACGTTTCAATTGTAATTATTAAAAGACTGTGGTATCGTAAAGTAAAAGTAAGGTGGAGTGCGAGAAAAATAATACAAATTCAAACGGAAGCAATGCGCAGTACAATACAAATTAATATTAACGTTGTAATACATTTACTATACCTAGACTTGGTAGACTACATCTAGTTTATTATAACTAGACTATACATTTAGTTAAATTAATATTTATATTCATACTCAATGTTTATCAATAATCTGAATTGTTGACGGTCAAAGTAATATGTTCGTGAGGCCTTCAGGACGTTTCAAGTATTAACCAATAATTAATAAGTGTATACAGAAAGAAATTATTTATATAAGTAAATAAATATGTGTAGAATAATGCACACGAAACGCAAACGAAATTTGTTTGCATGAAATAAATTGAATGTTAATTTCGTGGATCGACGATGGAAATTTTATTTGTTTGATGAAGAACAAATTGTTTTAATTGCTTTCGAAAAAAGGTACAGAAATAATCTTTGAAAAGTCCGTGGGAAAATTTCTTTTGGGGTAGATAATACAAAATTCTTTTACAAATTTAATTTTAAGGCTTGGACAGCAAAATATGCATTATGCGAATAGGGGTATGCGAATTTATAATTCATTCGAGTCAGTTTTAAATCATCTCAAAGACTGAGCCGAAGTACCCATAATAAAAATAACTTTCACGTGCATCGGCTGAAAGTGCAATTTTCACTGAAACTTCTCCTTTGAGTTCTGTCGTCACGGTACATTATAGTATACTCGTAGAGAACGACGCTCGGTAATATAGTTAAAGAATATGTTGATTAAAAACGTTCTAAAGTTCAACAATTTATACAACAAATTTATATAATAAAGTTAATTTTACCAATAGAACTTTTTAAGTCGTTACCATATAAATATAAATATTTACAAGAATTGATACCCAGTATAAAAATCTGTTAATGAATTTGCTTATCGTTGTTACGAAGAAATTACGCATCCCTCAATTACAAAATATAATAAACTTACTTTTTTGTTCTAAATATTAATAAATAATGGAAGTAGTTCTTCGTTCTAATTTTCAAGTTGAATTTAAAAGATTAAATTGACATTGAATAGAAATGTATCTTATGTCTTCGAAATCAAAATCAGTGTTACGATAAATTCTTTTAAAAAAATGTTCAACAATTCAATGTTGTTAATTCTATTTTCGATTTCTAATTGTATGTTTGACCAGATTATTTTATTTTATAGTATTTTATACTCTATTTTCATATCTATGCATAGAAAAAGTTTTCTTCGTGTATAGGTAATAGTGTAGTTAATTTAAGGAAATCGAAATTACATGGAAGTCTATTATCATAACGAATAGACCTACGGAGAAAATAATAAAATGAATGTTAACGTTTTTTGTTATCATGATTACTTTGTTGATTCTCATTTGATATACACAAAATTTTCAATGTAATAGTAACAAATATTGTACTACGTATGCACAGGTATTTACTTGCTTCGATATTTCATGCATGTTTTTCATTATACAATTTGTTAATTACGTTTAAGAATCAGTTAATTGTAATGAAAATTTTATGATTATCATTTACCAATAATATTTACTCAAATTGTACATGTTGCTGACATGTGAGTTATTTAATTGAGATAAAAAAAGTTGTAAAAAACAACATTGAAATTGTTCTCCGCTATTCTGACCAATTACAATTTTCTCAAAACAATTTTTTCGTGTTACATAATAAACTAATCCCACTAACTTCTAAAAAAAATCAAGTCTTTGGTCTAATCTTAAGAAAAATATCGTCTTTTTAAATGTGTCCGAATATTACTACGAGTCACCGTCATTACTATGCACATGTATTGCGAAAATATGTAAAAATTTTTGTATTTTTTTCAAGGGGAGGTCCACAATTACGTGGTCAGTCCGTGTTGGACTGGCAACCCTTGCGTTTTCCGAGGGACCACTGTACAACAGGCATGTCCACAAGTAGCTCACTTGGAGGCAAATTCGAGGGAGACGCCTACTTCTCCCACCCGCGCGTCTCGCTCCCCGTGGCAGCCATAGTCCTCCGGGCTCCTCAGACCCGTGCCTACCGTGGGTCCGAGAGTCGCCCCAACGCGCCACACGCGGTATATATATATATATATATATATATATATATATATATATATATATATTTCAAGCGGTAGGCACGGGTCTGAGGAGCTTGGAGGACTACGGCTGCCACGGGCAGCGAGACGCGCGGCCGGGAGAAATAGGCGTCTCCCTCGAATTTGCCTCCAAGTGAGCTACTTGTGGACATGCCTGCTGTACAATATCAAAACTCGTCATCCCCACTTTTTAAAAATTTCAAAAGGAATATTGTAATATTTTTGTTTGACACTTCAGATTTTATTGTATCAAAGTTTTAGTCTGAAAATTGACATTGTCGATCAAATGCTGCTATATCCATACTGGGTTTAATTTCAAAAGTTGCCATACTCATCTTATACATTATCTAAACTTCCTCTGTCCTGCAAGAGTGTCAATATACATATGTATGTATGTACACACATTAAAGTTCATTCCACAAGTTGACATGTTTCTTGCGTCTCAAGATAAGTAGATGAATAAAGATCATACTTTAGTAATTAATTAAATTATTTTTACTTTTTGAATCTATTTTGCATTTATAAGTTAATAATAAAACTATTTATGTCGAAGAGCTTTCTTGTCAAATCTAGATATGTTTTAGTGTCAATAACCTGAAAACTATAAATAACGTTTCTTCCAATTTTTACGTAAGAGTTTTAACACGAACTACCGAGCACTAAATGCGACTGAAATATATATGTATATTGTTTCATAATAATAACAGAATTACATTCATTTAGATTTCAAACAATTTTTATTGTAACGTGTGTTCTAATAAAGAAGTTCATTTGAAAATTTCTTATGAAAACGCTATTACAATTTCGATGAACACGAAAGAAAAAATTTGAAATAGGTCTTTTGACCTGTCTGATAGTTCCAGTATTAATTAATATTAATGGAAGGTATATCTAAAATTTCATTCGGTACATTCAAAAACTAAAATCCTTAAATGGACGAACTCATTTATAAAACCAATTCTTTTGTGAGCAAATATCAATCGCTACATAAACAACGTTCCGCGAATGCCACGAAAGTAAACCCTGAAATTTCTAAATATTTGTACAGAAATAATTTTTCAGCATGGATAATGCCAGTCGTATCGAATGCCTACGAATTTCGGTTCGCGTTCAACGTTAGGTTCGCTGTCGCCATTTTGCGGGCAAACGGTACGGGAAGGCAGGAAAAAAAACTCGGGACCAACGTGCTCAGGAATAACTCAATGCACGAAACGGAAAAGGGTCCTCGGTCTGTTGTCGAAAAAGAACGCTGAACAAAAGCCTAGGAATAATTTACTGTCCTTTGGTGTAACTCGGAACGAGAGACGCGTTGCTAGAGCTTCCGGTTCTGCGCGACGTCTCGGGAGCACGTTTCGGCCAGTTCTGCGTATATTCGCTGCACGACATCTCCCTTTCGTAACGGTATAAACTTTTACCACGGCTTCTCTGGATCATCGCTGTGGATCAGTGACCGACCCGAAGCCACGACAACGACCCGTGAAAACGTTGCTTCCTCGCAACGAAGAAGCCTGCGCGAGAGAACACTGTTGCACCGCGCGCATGTGCATCGGGGTCGTGACCGTGAAGTTATACTCGTTTCTCGGTTTTTGCACATCAATGTTTAAGCGTCATTCGAATAAATTACACCGTCCAACTCCTATCGGGTTGGTGCGTAAATCCTTACGTTTTATGCGCAATTTTATCTGGACAACAAACTTTTATTACTTTTATATTGTTTGGAAGTTCTTCTACCGAACGCGCCTTGGTTCTTTCTGTTTCGTTAAAAGTTTACTGAAAATATACGAATACTTCCAATGTGTTGTTTTGTTTGAGTTTAGTAGAGGGAAAGCCAGCAAAGGAGACTGCCGAAGACTTTATTGCTATAGATGGACTTCTATTTCTTAACCCAGAGTTGGTATGATGACATAACAAATATAATTCAAACGCGATAGCAATTTTATTAATGCTTAGGATTTGAAATAGAATTAATATTTGAAACTACATAGCACATAAAGCTACATCTTATGCCAAAAAATGTTACGGGTCGTCAGGATCTCAACAATACGACCCAACTACGGACTAAAACCAAAAACCATCTTTGTGCAGGTTTTACACTATCCTTTAACTCTTTGCACTCATATGTGGAGTGTGACTCGACGTTATTTTTATTCATGGGAATTTTTACAGTGACTCGTATAAATTGTTCACACAACGTTTAAAGAAGAATAAGTTTTTTAAAAGTAGACCAAACAACTTCAATATTTCTGCGAAGCTGGAACGATTGGTTTTGTAGATAACGTGCAATGAAGATTGTGTAAAATGGAAATTTGACTAGGTTCTTCGCGATTCCGCTGAAATGCAATTTTTTCATAATTTTCATTGTACACCATCAACTAAATTAATCGTACTAGGTTTGTAGAAAAACTCAAGTTGTTTACTGAACTTTTAAAAAAGTTATTCTACTTTAAATACTGTATGAACAATTATGTGAGTTACCACATATCAAGTGTGACTCGACATTTTTAAATTGCCAGTTTAAATATGCATTATACTTTATAATATTATTTTGATTTTTACCATAATTATTAAAAAGGAATCGATTAAGATTTCTACCAATCAAGAAATGTTTAAAGTAAATTTCAAATAGAACACTTAAAATAAAAATGGTTGTTTGGAATAGAATTAAAAAAAATTCGGATTTCAAGGGGCTAATGTTGCTTTATCTAATTAATTGTACTGAAACAAAAGAGTATGTCGAAAATTTCCGATTTCTTTATTTTCGCACTGTACAGATTCTGACTTGAAGCAAAAAACTTTTAATTAAATTGGAAAGATCAAGATACGTTTAAAAGAATACGTAGAATTTTAAAACGATGTAAAAGCAAATTTTTATAGCAAAAGTTTATTTTCGAGATAATATTACGCTTAAGACATAAGCGACAGGACTTGTGCATCAACTCAATATTTTGTGTTCCAGAAGAGAATAACTAATTCTAGATATTCATGTGGTGAACATAAATTCGATAAAAAAATTTCTCCATCAATTCAACTATTTGAGAAATTCTGTTTTAAAGAAAAACTCAAATTATCAAGCTTAAGAGAATTTACTGTAAGCTTTTGAAGAAGAAAACGAAGTATCGTCAACACACCTATTTTCTCGGATATTTGTCAATTTGGTTTCAAAAATAAGTATGTGAGATAACTAAATATTTATTTGTTTCTTTCATGTTCGAATTATTTTCTTCGTTTTAACCTCTTACCAGGTACAATTCAAGAAAGAATAAAAAAGATGTTCTGTACGAGACATTGTTAATCAATGTTAAGAAATATTTAGAGAAACCAGATTAACCACGTTCTTTCTTATCACTAATATGGTAAAATGTTGAAGTAAAGAATAAATTTCCCCTGTATTAATGTATATTTTTGTAAAATATAAGTTCTGTTTCTATATGAATAGAATGAATTAATGAGATTTGCTAATGAATCAGTATAAAGCTGTTGATTTTCAATTAGTCGATGTGGCTTATGATTCGTCATAAAAGCGTAATAAATTATTTATCCTAGAAAATAATATCACTATGCAATATTAAAATGACGTTAATACACTTTCGGTACAACCAATTTAATATTTTTAAAAGTAACTGAGCAACTACATTGTTTAGCATGTATAAAATGTATTGTTCGATTATTAAAAGTATGCTGATTTTCAAATTATTCAATTTTAACATTAAAAATATTTCGGTTCGTGTAATAATTTCGGAAGTATTCATGTTTACGGTCATCATTGATTCGAATGCGACACGCTGCATAGGAGCACGAGTCAAGTGGATTAATAATGTTGCATAATATACGTATTATTCGTTTATTTTAAACTTTAATTTTCGTATTTCTTTTTAATTACTGAGGCATTCATGTCTCATGAATTACTGTAGCATTATGTTATTATGGAAACGTAATGAAAATGTTACTGTAATTAACGTAAATATGATATGTACAGTTTACACCAGTATGAACACTACGAAACAAAGTGAAAAAATCATTGATCGTATGTAGAAGAACATGAGAAGCTACTGAAAAATAAAATCGAACACAAATGACGAGTTAACTTGTTTATTTTTCATGACGTCGTCTTTAGTCGTTGTAGAAGTATTTTGGCTGTAAGAACATCTTCAAAAATGTTTAATTTTTCAAAATCAATTGAGCATTTTGAAGTAATTATAAAAATGAGAGATTAATTAAATTTATATGTGGTTATGCAATATGCATGTATAAGGAGTACGCATATTACGGCACAGCCAAAGTGGTACCCGCGACGGTTAAATTTTGTTTTCTAAATAAAACATTTGTAAATTTCCATGAATGTACAGTCTGGGTTATCGCGTGATGTGATTCTCATGTGATGGGTGCCCCTTAGACATTAAACATTTATACACATGTTTAAATGTTTATAATGTCATAGAAAAAGTACCGTCACATTTGGGAGAGTCTACAGAATTTTTCTACGTAAGAATCATTCGTCTAGCTTTTCCGGCTGAAGCAGAACAAATTCTGAATGTTGAATTTTTGACTTTTTTCAAAATCGAATTTATCAGAAACTGAAATGGCGACAAACGTTTTTTGGGGTTCTTATTCTGCGCACAAAAGTCTATAAGAACGTTTATAAATGTTCTTTGTGATAAAAAAATTTAATTTTGTTGATCAGTGTTGCCAACAATTCTGGATTCTATTAATACATTTTATTATAACGTTTCACAGTTTATTTTAATATTGCAATAAAATACTTCAATCTGACACAAATAGTAGATTAAATATCCTATAAGAACACACAGAAAGAAAAGTACAAATTAGGAATAGTTCAAACAAATTCACGACAATAAAAACGCAAATTCTTAAGAACAAGGTGAAAACCAGCAAAAAAGCTTCGTTTATACAGACACGAGCGAGTTACCAGAAGCCATTGTCACTCTTCCCTCTTCGAAAATCACTTTGAAGCGGAATTAATGGAAATGAAAATTGATGTTCGCAGTAAAGTGCCTTCATCCCCCGGAATTCGATAAAAAGACCGCGTTAGTTGAAGGGACGGGTTCAAACGCAGAAAACCTCTCTCGGGAGCTCATTTTTTAACCATGCACCCCGCCGGCGAATCTGATGGAGTGCCAAATATTTTAACGAAGAAGCCTGGAAGAGAAGCCGGCTATAATGATGCCGAGATTTGTGTCAGCTAAAGCTCGGTGTTACAATCCGTGAGCGAATTGAAATAATATGTACGTACATTCGATATACACATACAACATGCGGCGTCGCGTGTGCCATTGTTGTTCGCTTTACCTTTGATAACAACGTGTTTCGAAAAAGGAAAAAGGAGAAGACGTTAAGGGAGGCAAGGGGGGCCAGAGAGGCAAGGGAGGCAAGGGAGGAAAGAGAGAAAAGAGAAGAGAAAGAGAGAGAGAAAAGAGAGAAAAGAGAGAAAAGAGAGAAAAGAGAGAAAAGAGAGAAAAGAGAGAAAAGAGAGAAAAGAGAGAAAAGAGAGAAAAGAGAGAAAAGAGAGAAAAGAGAGAAAAGAGAGAAAAGAGAGAAAAGAGAGAAAAGAGAGAAAAGAGAGAAAAGAGAGGAGAACAGAGAGAAAAGAGAGGAGAACAGAGAGAAAAGAGAGGAGAACAGAGAGAAAAGAGAGGAGAAAAGAGAGAAAAGAGAGGAGAAAAGAGAGAAAAAAGCTGCACCGACGAAGAGAAGGGGCCGTCGGAGTGATTCTTTTGTTTGTTGGGATGACACCTCCGTAGGAGGACATGCGTCGATCCCAGGAAGAAGGATACTCTAGACTACTCTAGAGAAAGAGGACAAGCTCCGACGATGAGCGTGACACTTAAGTGGAGAGTGACGTGAAAACGAATCGAAGCGTGGTTTTCAAACGTCCAGTGCTGGTTTGCATTACTTAAGCACGAAAAAAATTGTTCTGTAATGAATCGTGTTCCAACTGTAACGCCGGCCGTTGATTCTTCATCCGTTTCGTGTTTCCTTCCTACGGATTGAAACGGATTATGGAGATGCGGGAATCATGAATAAGAGCGCCGACATTAACATATAATCAACAAGTGCTGGGTTTACAATACTTATCTACTCGGCTACTCCGTGATGAAATTTGAACGTTAAACCGATCAGCGCGATTTCACAATTATTTAAATTATTAAGTCGCTTTCGTGGGAAATTATTTGGGAACTTCCTTCACTTGTTTACACCGTGACGATACTAATAAGACACTACTATATCCCTGGCAGAAAAATTTGATCAATTTTAGTATTTTAATATTTTATTTAGGAAAATGTTAATGAATTTTGCTTTTTTACCAAGTATAAAATACGAAACTGTTTACCTACCTCTACGTAGAAATTATAAAAAAATGTAATCATGAGAACAAAGCAATAGAACACTTTTTAATATTTCTAACGGCGAAGATGATAGTAGACATTGTCATCAAAATGTTTGATATGCTTGGGATTTATTAACTCCTCCGTTAAGTCAGTATTTCATTTGCTCATTCTGTACACTACGGAAAATCAAACATTTTCTTTATGTAATGACGAATTTTTTAATAGCATTTGTGTTTGTCATAAATGAATATATTTTCCACATTGAAAATACGTATAATGATAGTGATGTTATGAGAAAAAATTTCTTGGACCTATCTAGGTAGTGATTGAAATTCTGTCGTGATTGAAAGGAAGAGAAAATCACAGTTCAAATGTACAAATAGATGGCGATGATACTATAATATACACGGCAATAGGGTACGATGCAAAAATGAATAATAAAATATAATTGTAGACACAAAATACAGTCAAATCAAAGTTTATTTTTCAACATGGAGTCACTACTCTGCATAAAGTAAAGATAGTAAAGCTCGTTTCGAAAGCAAAATAAATATGTAGATATTTCTTTGGGAGATGGTAGGAATTGAAACAATTTGGATGAAAGGTGTTTTAATACCGAAGAATTAAAACAGTACCTCGAAGAAAAATAGAAGTGCTTAAAATATATTAGAAACCGATTTAAAAGTCAGTCAGGAATGCCAATTATGAAATGCGAATAACTGAATTTGGTTATATTATGTTACGGACGATGTACTCCGTTAGGTTACTTGAATATTATATACATTAAAACGTTTCCTACATCCTTATCGTAATTACGTGTAACAAAAACAGCATAACTCTATATTTAAAAAAAAACTGTTAGAGATTTTAAATATAAAGATGGCTGTATATGCTGTGAATCAAAAAATTAAGTATCCATATTAAATCTTTATAACAAACGTTGCACATTTTATAGTTTTGTCGCAGCTGAAAATAGGTGTTTTCATTTTTATTAGTTTTACTGTTATCATTTTATAGCCGTGATGTTCAATTTACCGATAATTATTTCTCATAAAGTAAACAATAACACTGCGGCAGGGATGATAATGCACACAGAATCCGTCAGTAATTGAGTATAGTTATACCTCGAAATTGGAAAAAGTTATATGCTATTATAAATACCTTGAATTTCAAGCAAATTTTAAAAAATTCGTATTGTTTTTATTAATTGACAGAAATGGTACACAAAATGGGATAAACAATACTATAATAACAATCACAGTAAATATTTTAGACAGACGAATATGAACCTTCGCTGCCTATTACCTGTACCCAATAATCGAACAAATTGTGTATAACTTTTTTATAAAAGCTTTTGCTTTTGATATAAGAAAAATGTTTCAACTCCTACATGAGATAATATTTATGTCTAGTAGTCTCTAGTAATCTCTAGTATTAATACTACTTAAATAAATTAGCATATACATATGAGCTCATCTTTAATTGATACAGTGAGCGTGCGTGTAGTTTTATACAAAGACAAAATTTAGAAACGGTACAAACTTTCTCGTTTACCTGACATAATAATATGTCATATGATGCGTAGACTGTAAATGTAAAAAGTCACTGCAGTCCTATTGAAGTGACTGTTGAGCCTGGTGTTATCGGACCCAAGGAATTCCTGTGGCCTCTACGTTTACCTTAAAATACTCTTTCAATATGTAAATGGGTTTCGCATGCATTCAGATAAGCCACACGATACCGAGACGGCATCTCGTATCGTGATTCATTGTGGCTTCAATTTTTGTAGCCGTGGAAAAACTGGTTTCAAGATTTAGCCGTGTTAAACTGGAGCAATGCTTGCGGTAGAACTCCTTTTGTACTGGTTAATAACGTCCACGTGGCCGAAAGCCGAGATTTATTCATTTATTTTTAGTTTTTTTTTTTTAAATGAAAAACGAATCACTAAAAGCGAACAATATTCCCGTACCCTTGTACCACTTCCTCTAACGCACAACCCTGTGCCAGATCTTATCAAGTAGGATTACGACTAGCAGTAGTAAAAAAACGACGCCTACGTGAATTGCATCATTTGATGTTCGCCTTGCGTGGTTATTGAATTCTTGTAATTTCTAACGTGCGTTTATTTAGCTTTTTTTATTCTACAGTCTTATTTGTCGGTCTAAAATATGATTTTCTTAAATTCATCATAATTAGAGCGCGGATTTTATGAATTTATGACAAAATTGAACAGGTAAAATTTAAAAGAGTATGGGTTGATACACACTATCGGTCCGGTTACGGTCCGCTCTCGGTCCGATCCAACGTTTGGGCTAATACGCAGTATCGATCCGCTTCCGGTTTGCTCACGGTCCGCTAATTATATCGATTTTACCATCAAATTAAACAAAATTAATTTACAACGTTTTTTGATAATCTTTCATATTTAAGAAAAAATATATTTATTTCATTCTTATTACCAGGGTTGGGTACATTTCATTTGAAATAAGATAACAAATAATCATTTGAAATAAAGAATTGTTTTAAATACTTCATTATAGGTATTTTACAAATAACATCAAAAATTTATTTTCACTTGGCATTTAAATCAAATAATATTTTATTCGAATAATGTTTTATTTCAATTGCATTGTTAAAAAAATAATAAATAATTCAACCTCAAGAAGAGGTTATTGAGGTAACTAAATTAATTATTAAATTTAGATATGCTAATTTTTGTAATTTAATGATTAAAGTTTAGGTGCAGTCGCTTTCAAAATTGTGCTTTAGTACACGAAATAAATAGAATTTTGGAAAGTACGAATTATTTGATCAAATGAAAAATGAAATGAAAAATTACTTGAATTTCATTCGACAACCAAAAGAATGAGATATTCGTTGAATGAAGAAGAAAATGAACAATTTTTGGATAGCAATAACAAACTTAAATGACGGATTAACTGGTCGTTCCCAGTCAGAAGGTCAAAATTATTAAGAGAAGAAATATATTTCTATTATTTTGCATAAAATGTAAATGTAAAATAAAAAATAATTATAACAATTGTAAACTTGTATCTATACGGTGAACCATATAAATTCTATCACGAATATATTAAGTGTATATAAAAACAACTATTTGGCACATAATAAACTATTCAAGAGGAGAGACATTTATTGACATTTTTTCTCTACGATCTCATAAAAAATAGAAATGCAAATTCAATGATTGTATGTTACAATGTACTATCGATTGCTAGCAATTGCAGTATATGTACATCGTTGTATGTAGGTGCAGGAGATATTAATTACTTTCATGTTACAATATTCTTGATAAGAAAGCAGGGTAAAGTACCAATGACCTTGAAATCTTTTCATAACTGACCTTAAAGGAAATTACTTTTCCTTCAAAAGAGAAAACATATCTCTAATCTTGGTTATGTTCTATGAAAATATCATTCAATCAAAATAATTACGAAAACAATAAAATTGAACAATGAAGAAGTCTTTCTGCAACGTGAACTACTTTTTAATATTACTAAGTTCAATTTTCAGAGAAAAGTATTTATTCTTCATGTTAAACACGTGGAATATAGATCTGCAGAATTGAAATCAACTATTTTCTAAATTATTGATTTTTAAATTATGTACGATTGTTAGACTGCGAATTTTAGGGC
>CAJYYI030000406.1:0-13075 GCA_913789915.3 Sphecodes monilicornis
AGAATATACCAGAATATACTAGAATAAACTAGAATATACTAGCATATACTAGAATATACTATAATATACTAGAATATACGAGAATCTAAAAGAATATCCTAGAATATACCAGTATATACTAGAATATACTAGAATATTCTAGAATATACTAGAATATACCAGAATACACTATAATATACCAGAATATGCAAGAATATACTAGAATATACTAGAATATACTAGAATGTACTGGAATATAATAGAATATACTAGAATAGACTAGAATATACTAGAATATATCAAAATATACTAGAATATACCAGAATATACTAGAATATACTAGAATATACTAGAATATACTAGAATATACTAGAATATACTAGAATATACCAGAATACACTATAATATACCAGAATATGCAAGAATATACTAGAATATACTAGAATATACTAGAATGTACTGGAATATACTAGAATATACTAGAAGATACTAGAATATACTAAAATATACTAGAATATCCCAGAATATACTAGAATATACTAGAATATACTATAATATACTATCATATACCTGAATATACTAGAATATACTAGAATATACTAGAATATACTAGAATATACTAGAATATACTAGAATATACCGGAATATACTAGAATATACCGGAATATACAAGAATATACTAGAAGATACCAGAATATACTAGAATATACTAGAATATACCAGAATATACTAGAATATACTAGAATATACTAGAATATACTAGAATATACTAGAATATACCAGAATATACTAGAATATACTAGAATATACTAGAATATACTAGAATATACCAGAATATACTAGAATATACTAGAATATACTAGAATATACTAGAATATACCAGAATACACTATAATATACCAGAATATGCAAGAATATACTAGAATATACTAGAATATACTAGAATATACTAGAATATACTAGAATATACCGGAATATACAAGAATATACTAGAAGATACCAGAATATACTAGAATATACTAGAATATACCAGAATATACTAGAATATACTAGAATATACTAGAATATACTAGAATATACCAGAATATGCAAGAATATACTGGAATATACTATAATATACTATCTGTTCGCGAGTTTGTAATGTCGATCGTATTCACCGTGATAGAAGACGATAGTCTCACCGTATAGATGTATATACGCCAGTTTTGCGAGCATTTCACGTTGGTCACGATTGACAAGTGGGGTTGTTGTAGAGACGGTTGCGAAGTGGAGAGTTTGTTTTAAAAAAGAAAAAGAAAAAAAAAAAGGGATTGACGGAATGTGCGAGACGACACGGTTTTTCTCCGCGATAAATTATTGGCCTGGAGTGTTCCGCGAGTGGTCCCGGGTAAAGAGAGATTTGGACGTTGGGTCCTTGTGCACTCGGTTCGGCAAGACTTGGATTCTACCAGGCCGGTTGCACATTTGAGAGTCGAGGGCATTGGAAGCGCTGAAGCTCCTTTGGAGTGTACACCGAAGCTGGGACGGATCGCAAGGCTAACCGTAGTGCTGCCGGCGAAGGAATGTCCTAAGGGCAAGCCGGCAATCGTCCAGAGAGTTCCGGTGGAACTCTACTGTGGGGACCACTGCGCGTTGAGATTTTGTTTATAAACGGTAAGAGAGCTCTCTTAGTTTTAAATTAGAATGGGCATTTAGTATTTAGTTTGTTAAGTCGTTGAATCCCTGAAACCTCGTTAATTATCTAAAAAATCCGGTGTAACTGCTGAGCTTTCGTATAACGAAATTTATGTATTACTTCCTTTGATTGAATAAATCTAATGCGCCTTGCTTCGGCTTTTCCTCGTAATCCGCCGAGGTTTTTACGCCGAAGCAAGAGTTTTGTTTAACCGGGAAACGGTGTGTCTTTATTTTAGTATAAGTTCGAACATTGTTCAATTCAGAACTTCGCTTCTGCGCTACGAATTTTATTTTTCTGAATTAGTAAGAACGATTAAAAACATTCCGAAACATTTTGGTGCTCCGGGTGAGGAACAATGTTCGAGTTTAACAGGATTAAATTGCTGTATTCACTGGATATTTTCAATCGATTGTGGAGGTCGAGTGTGTTTGAGGAGTCATTGCAAGAGCCGTTAGTCATATACGATCGAAGTTGGCTGTCTTCAATTCGATAATCCAATGTTCACGTTGCGATGCATATTCAAGTGAGAATTCTCGTTGTTTTTCGATCGGCGATTTGTTTTCAGTTTTCGTGTTTTGTTCAAATTGATATTTGATGATACGAGTTTCCTTTGGTCGAGGTTATCTTTTTGCTCAGTCGCGTTAAGAAAGGATAAGAGTTGTTGGTTGCATTTGATAACAACACAGTTTTTTTGCAATGGCTCCTACATCGTTACGAAAGCTCATTGCATTACAGAATTCCCGCTCAGCGGAAATTCAATTGACCAGTAGCCGATTGAGAGAGAGATCACAGGACAGTTTGAATTCGAATATTATTTCATCACGAGTTAATTCACTGGCTGAGATTTGGAGCAAAGCGCGTGCAACACATGAAGAGATTGTCGTACGTGAGGATGCCCTGGACCATGTTTACATCACAGAGAACGTGTTCGCTCGTCTACAAGCAATGTACGAGGACGCTCTCGATTTTCTTCTTACCACAAGGTCAGAATTAGACAACAATTCAAGTAATACTGGAACTTCGAACACCGTTTCTACAATCAATGACGACACTCGCCCTGCGAAGTTACCGAAATTAGATTTACCGACGTTTGCGGGTCGCTACGAGGATTGGGAGAATTTTTGCGATCTGTTCACTACTCTAGTACATAATGCGCCGCGTTTATCTGACGCCACGAAATTGCAATATCTCAAAGGTTGTCTGAAAGGCACTGCCGCAGATCTAGTGAAAGATGTTACCACTACCAACGCGAATTATGTGACGACTTGGCGAGCTCTGAAGGCGCGTTTTCATAATCCAAGATTAATAGTTTACAGCCATTTGCGAGCGTTAATGAACCTTTCGCATATGAAAAAGGAATCTGCGGTTGAGATGCGTTCTCTCGCGGACGAATCTCAGCGTATTGTGCGTGCGTTATCGAATTTGAAAATGCCGGTTGAATATTGGGATGTTTGGTTAGTGTTTATAGTAGCTTCGCGATTGGACCCCGATTCGCGAAAGGCTTGGGAAACAGAGTTAAGTAAGAAAGATCGTCAGGTAATTTTAAATTATGAAGGGAATTCCACCGAGGAGGATGCTCTCGCTAGATTCCCCAAGTTTTCCGATCTGACTGAATTTTTAGAGAACCGTGCACAGACTCTCTGTATGCTCACTTCCGAACAGAGTGATAATGTCAAGAAGGCAACTTTACCTAAACCGATACCAGGATTTCGAAAGGTATTTCATACGTCGACGTCGTTTTCGGCAGACGGTAAACTCAAATGTCTGATATGCTCTGGACCTCATCGAATTTATAAGTGCAATAAATTCAAAGCAAAGAATGTTTCTGAACGTCGCGCTGAAGTACTTCGTTTGCGGCTTTGTTTTAATTGTTTCGGTGCTCATAGAGTTGCCAATTGCTCTTTTCCTACTAGATGTTCGACTTGTAAGGGAAGACATCATTCTTTGCTTCATTCTGACAAAGTTTTCACCAACTTCACTAAGAATTCAAGTTCGGAATCGAAATCAACCAATTCGGATGAGCCTAAGATAGAAGCTTCAGCAAAGGCCTTGGGCGTACATGTGCATACCGCGAATGTGATATCTCATAAACGTTCAGTTTTATTAGCAACTGCTCAGATAATGTTGCTAGGGCCACATGGTTCACAGACGCGTGTGCGAGCTTTACTTGACCAAGGTTCGGAGGCTTCGTTTGTTTCTAGTTTTATCACGAATCTTTTAGGATTGGAGAAACGTCGCGTCAGCATGTCGTTGGCTGGGCTCGGAGCTAGTTCAGCAGGAACAGCTAAGGCCGTAACACAACTACGGTTTCAGTCTGTTGTTGATCCGTTAACTAAGTTCGAAGTTAATGCCTTTGTTTTATCAAAATTAACATCGCAGCTTCCATCACGTAAGTTAATGGAGATAGATGTTGGAATGTTTGCTGGTTTATGTTTGGCGGATCCATTATTCTATGTTCCTGATTCTGTAGATATTATTTTAGGCGCGGATGTTTACGGACAGCTATTAAAGCCAGGATTGAAAGGATTCTCTGATTCGTCTTTAGTTGCACAAGATACAGCGTTAGGCTGGGTAGTTTCTGGTCCAGTGTCCGCGGATGCTTCACGGCGGGCGGAAACTCCTGAGCAGCTTCAGACGTATCACAGTGTTTGGGAAGACGATTTAAACATATCGTTACAACGTTTTTGGATCCTCGAAGATTTACCACCAATAATTGCGACTCTTGATTCTAAAGATGATGCTTGCGAAAAATTATTCAGGGATACATACTTTCGAGATACTAATGGACGTTATGTTGTACGTCTACCTTTCAATTCAGATCCTCCAGAAGTCGGAGTCGAGACTCGATTTATGGCTCTGAAATGTTTAGCTTCAATTCATCGACGTTTTGATCGTGATCCTGACCTAGCAATCGCTTATCGGAAGTTCATGAGTGTTTATGAGGAACTTGGTCACATGGAACGCGTCCCATTTGACGAAATTAACTCGAAAGAATAAAGAAGGGAGGTGTCCAAACGATTTCCTTATGAAAGGGCCTGCTCTTCAACGCGATTTGTGTTTAATTTTATTGAATTGGCGTCGGTATCGTTTCGTATTCACGTCAGATGTTGTTAAGATGTTTCGACAAATTTATGTCGCGTCGGAACATCGAGATTTTCAGCGTATTGTATGGTCTCCCAGTCATTCGGATCCTCCTGTCGATTATCGACTTACGACAGTGACATATGGCACAGCTTGTGCTCCTTACCTTGCGATTCGCACACTTCAGCAAATAGCAATTGACGAGGGTACTCGGTTTCCACTCGGCGCCCTTTGTCTGAATTTTAATACATATGTAGATGATATATTTGCCGGAGCGGACGATCTCACTGATGCGTTAAAAAAGCGCCAAGAACTGGTTGATATGTTACATTCAGCAGGAATCGAACTCGACAAATGGGCCGCGAATCATACTGATTTGTTACCGTCAAAAGCTTCGCAATGTGCGAAGAATGATCAAAAAAGCATTACAGATGACGAATTAGTAAAAACTCTCGGTATTCATTGGAATCCAACGTCTGATGAATTCAGTTTTGTCACTTTAAATTTCGAGGAGTTGGCCAGAGCAATGACGAAACGTACGGTCTTATCAAACATTGCACGTTTATTTGATCCTTTGGGGTGGCTAGCGCCAATAACGGTTACAGCTAAAATTTTAATGCAAGATCTTTGGATAATGAAATGCGATTGGGATGAAATGTTACCCACAGATCTTCGAGAACGATGGCTCGAGTATTGCAGTTCGCTTCCTGAGCTATCGAAGTTGACAATTAACCGATGGTTAGGTGCATCTTTAAATTCAGGTGCACAGATCCACGGATTTTCTGACGCTTCATCGAGAGCTTACGCTGCAGTTGTCTATATTCGAATGATTGACGATAACAATCGCGTACACGTTTCTTTGTTAACTGCCAAATGCAAGGTATCGCCTGTCAAAACTGTGAGCATTCCGAATCTTGAGTTATGCGGAGCTGTGTTGCTCGTAAAACTTTTTCGTTATGTAAGAAGTATGGAATTTTTGCAAGGTTTCCCCATGTTTGCGTGGACCGACAGTCAAATTGTTTTGACTTGGCTTCGAAAACATCCATGTAGCTGGAAGACCTTTGTTGCGAATCGGGTATCCTACATACAGACTGAGTTACCAAATGTTATTTGGGCACATGTACCGACTCGTGAGAATCCGGCGGATTTGGCGACTCGAGGTTGTAAACCCGTTAATCTAATAAATTGTAATTTATGGTGGAATGGGCCTGATTGGCTGGTGAAAACTGACGAGCATTGGCCTAAGGTGGCATCGTCTTCTCAGGTACTATATATCAATGAAGTTGTAAGCGAACCAGAACTTTTCAGTAGATTCTCTTCATTTTCTCTTTTAATTCGTGTTGTGGCATATTGTTTGCGTCCATTAAATGTTTTTAGGAGACGCAAAAGTAGTTTAATCCCATTGCCCGTTTATCTCACAGCCATAGAGTTGAACGAAGCTCGAAATGTTGTGTTCAGATTAGCTCAAAATCATGCATTTACATCAGAAATTAAACTTTTATCACATGGGAAGCCGTTACCCAAACGCCACGTTTTATGTACTTTAAATCCGATGTATGATGAGAAGGATCGTTTATTACGGGTAGGAGGTCGTCTTGGAAATTCAAGTTTACCTCACGAAAAGAAACATCCATTGATATTACCGCGAGATTCGGCACTCAGTCGTTTATTAGTATGGTACGCGCACCGGAAATGTTTTCACGGTGGGCCAACACTTACCTCTAATACTGTGATGCAATATGCATGGATTTTGGGTCGGAATCGTTTGGTTAAGACTGCGATCAGGAATTGTATAGTTTGTCAGCGCAACAAACCACGTTTGGCTCATCAGATGATGGGAAATCTGCCTGTCTCACGAGTGACTCCGGCTCGACCATTCTCGACGTCAGGACTAGATTATGCTGGTCCTTTCCAAATTAAAAGCTCTAAGGGTCGAGGACACAAATCTTATAAGGGATATATAGTACTTTTTATCTGTTTTGCGACGCGAGCGATACATCTTGAAACGGTCAGCGATCTTACGACTAAGATTTTTCTCGCCGCCTATAAACGTTTTGCGAGTAGACGCGGAATTTGTACGAATCTTTTTTCTGACAATGCATCCACCTTTCAAGCTGCTGATAAAGAGTTGCGAGTTATGTTTAAATCAGGTTCTGAATTTTATAAAAATGTTGCTGCGTCTCTTGCGAATGACGGAACTTCATGGACATTCATCCCAGCAAACTCTCCTCATTACGGAGGTTTGTGGGAGGCTGGAGTAAGATCTGTGAAGCATCATCTCAAACGTGCTTTCGGTGATAGAATATTAACTTTCGAAGAGTTTTCTACTGTCCTTGCCGAAATAGAATTATGTTTGAATTCACGTCCAATATGTCCATTAAGTGCTGATATTGACGATTTACAGGTTTTGACACCTGCACATTTTTTGATCGGCGAAACTTCTGGGTTAATTCCTGATAAGGCCACTTTCGATGTACCGGAAAACCGTTTAGAACGCTTCCATATGCTTCAAGCAATCCGAAATAATTTTTGGAAGCGGTGGTCAACAGAATATATGCAACATTTGCAAGAACGTTCGAAATGGCGAGGTCAAACTAAGAATTTTGCAATTGGCCAACTAGTTTTATTACGCGATGATCGTTATCCACCTTCGAAATGGCCTTTGGGACGAGTAATAGAGGTTCATCCCGGTTCAGACGGGCTGGTTAGAGTCGTCACCGTAAAAACGGCGAAGTCAAGTTTGCGTCGGCATATAGCGCGTCTTTGTCCTCTTTTTGTGGAACACAATTCTGAGGAGTCGAACGAATCGACTCGTAGGGACAAAGACAGTTAAGCTAGTTGTATTTCTGTATTTTTATGCGTACGCCACTTAATTCCGGCTATTGTATTAAATTGATATGGTATATAGAATAAAGTTGTATTTCGTTGGAACAATCCAAGTTTGATCGACGTTCTCAGATTATTGTTTAAGTTCGTCTGATGACGAAGGCGGGCGGTATGTTCGCGAGTTTGTAATGTCGATCGTATTCACCGTGATAGAAGACGATAGTCTCACCGTATAGATGTATATACGCCAGTTTTGCGAGCATTTCACGTTGGTCACGATTGACAAGTGGGGTTGTTGTAGAGACGGTTGCGAAGTGGAGAGTTTGTTTTAAAAAAGAAAAAGAAAAAAAAAAAGGGATTGACGGAATGTGCGAGACGACACGGTTTTTCTCCGCGATAAATTATTGGCCTGGAGTGTTCCGCGAGTGGTCCCGGGTAAAGAGAGATTTGGACGTTGGGTCCTTGTGCACTCGGTTCGGCAAGACTTGGATTCTACCAGGCCGGTTGCACATTTGAGAGTCGAGGGCATTGGAAGCGCTGAAGCTCCTTTGCAGTGTACACCGAAGCTGGGACGGATCGCAAGGCTAACCGTAGTGCTGCCGGCGAAGGAATGTCCTAAGGGCAAGCCGGCAATCGTCCAGAGAGTTCCGGTGGAACTCTACTGTGGGGACCACTGCGCGTTGAAATTTTGGTTATAAACGGTAAGAGAGCTCTCTTAGTTTTAAATTAGAATGGGCATTTAGTATTTAGTTTGTTAAGTCGTTGAATCCCTGAAACCTCGTTAATTATCTAAAAAATCCGGTGTAACTGCTGAGCTTTCGTATAACGAAATTTATGTATTACTTCCTTTGATTGAATAAATCTAATGCGCCTTGCTTCGGCTTTTCCTCGTAATCCGCCGAGGTTTTTACGCCGAAGCAAGAGTTTTGTTTAACCGGGAAATGGTGTGTCTTTATTTTAGTATAAGTTCGAACATTGTTCAATTCAGAACTTCGCTTCTGCGCTACGAATTTTATTTTTCTGAATTAGTAAGAACGATTAAAAACATACCGAAACACTATCATATACCTGAATATACTAGAATATACCAGAATATGCAAGAATATACTAGAATATACTAGAATATACTAGAATATACTAGAATATACCGGAATATACAAGAATATACTAGAAGATACCAGAATATACTAGAATATACTAGAATATACCAGAATATACTAGAATATACTAGAATATACTAGAATATACTAGAATATACCAGAATATGCAAGAATATACTGGAATATACTATAATATACTATCATATACCTGAATATACTAGAATATAGTAGAATATACTAGAATATACTAGAATATACTAGAATATACTAGAATATACCAGAATATACAAGAATATACTAGAAGATACCAGAATATACTAGAATATACTAGAATATACCAGAATATACTAGAATATACTAGAATATACTAAAATATTCTAGAATATACCAGAATATGCAAGAATATACTGGAATATACTAGAATGTACTAGAATATACCAGAATATACCAGAATATACTAGATTATACTAGAATGTGCAAGAATATACCAGAATATACTAGAATATACTAGAATATATCAGAGAATTCAAGAATATAATAGAATATACCAGAATATACAAGAATATACTAGAAGATACCAGAATATACTAGAATATACTAGAATATACTAGAATATACCAGAATATACTAGAATATACTAGAATATACTAGAATATACTAGAATATACCAGAATACACTATAATATACTAGAATATGCAAGAATATACTAGAAGATACCCGAATATATTAGAATATACTAGAATATACTAGAATATACCAGAATATACTAGAATATACTAGAATATACTAGAATATACTAGAATATACCAGAATATACCAGAATATACAAGAATATACTAGAAGATACCAGAATATACTAGAATATACTAGAATATACCAGAATATACTAGAATATACTAGAATACACTAAAATATTCTAGAATATACCAGAATATGCAAGAATATACTGGAATATACTAGAATGTACTAGAATATACCAGAATATACCAGAATATAATAGATTATACTAGAATGTGCAAGAATATACCAGAATATACTAGAATATACTAGAATATATCAGAGAATTCTAGAATATAATAGAATATACCAGAATATACAAGAATATACTAGAAGATACCAGAATATACTAGAATATACCAGAATATACTAGAATATACTAGAATATACTAGAATATACTAGAATATACCAGAATACACTATAATATACTAGAATATGCAAGAATATACTAGAAGATACCCGAATATATTAGAATATACTATAATATACTAGAATATACAGAATATACTAGAATATACTAGAATATACTAGAATATACTAGAATATACTAGAATATACCAGAATATACTAGAATATACTAGAAGATACCAGAATATACTACAATATACTAGAATATTCCAGAATATACTAGAATATACTAGAATATACTATAATATACTATCATATACCTGAATATACTAGAATATACTAGAATATACTAGAATATACTAGAATATACCAGAATATGCAAGAATATACTGGATTATACTAGAATGTACTAGAATATACCAGAATATACCAGAATATACTAGATTATACTAGAATGTGCAAGAATATACCAGAATATACTAGAATATACTAGAATATACCAGAGAATTCTAGAATATAATAGAATATACCAGAATATACAAGAATATACTAGAAGATAACAGAATATACTAGAATATACTAGAATATACTAGAATATACCAGAATATACTAGAATATACTCGAATATACTAGAATATACTAGAATATACCAGAATATACTAGAATATACTAGAATATACTAGAATATACTAGAATATACCAGAATACACTATAATATACCAGAATATGCAAGAATATACTAGAATATACTAGAATAAACTAGAATATACTAGCATATACTAGAATATACTATAATATACTAGAATATACGAGAATCTAAAAGAATATCCTAGAATATACCAGTATATACTAGAATATACTAGAATATTCTAGAATATACTAGAATATACTAGAATATACCAGAATATACAAGAATATACTAGAAGATACCAGAATATACTACAATATACTAGAATATTCCAGAATATACTAGAATATACTAGAATATACTATAATATACTATCATATACCTGAATATACTAGAATATACTAGAATATACTAGAATATACTAGAATATACCAGAATATGCAAGAATATACTGGATTATACTAGAATGTACTAGAATATACCAGAATATACCAGAATATACTAGATTATACTAGAATGTGCAAGAATATACCAGAATATACTAGAATATACCAGAGAATTCTAGAATATAATAGAATATACCAGAATATACAAGAATATACTAGAAGATAACAGAATATACTAGAATATACTAGAATATACTAGAATATACCAGAATATACTAGAATATACTAGAATATACTAGAATATACTAGAATATACCAGAATACACTATAATATACCAGAATATGCAAGAATATACTAGAATATACCAGAATATACTAGAATGTACTGGAATATACTAGAATATACTAGAAGATACTAGAATATACTAAAATATACTAGAATATCCCAGAATATACTAGAATATACTAGAATATACTATAATATACTAGAATATACTAGAATATACGAGAATATACCGGAATATACAAGAATATGCTAGAAGATACCAGAATATACTAGAATATACTAGAATATACCAGAATATATTAGAATATACTAGAATATACTAGAATATACTAGCATATACCAGAATATGCAAGAATATACTGGAATATACTATAATATACTATCATATACCTGAATATACTAGAATATACTAGAATATACTAGAATATACTAGAATATACTAGAATATACTAGAATATACCAGAATATGCAAGAATATACTGGATTATACTAGAATGTACTAGAATACACCAGAATATACCAGAATGTACTAGATTATACTAGAATGTGCAAGAATATACCAGACTATACTAGAATATACTAGAATATACCAGAGAATTCTAGAATATAATAGAATATACCAGAATATACAAGAATATACTAGAAGATAACAGAATATACTAGAATATACTAGAATATACTAGAATATACCAGAATATACTAGAATATACTAGAATATACTAGAATATACTAGAATATACCAGAATACACTATAATATACCAGAATATGCAAGAATATACTAGAATATACTAGAATAAACTAGAATATAATAGCATATACCAGAATATTCTATAATATACTAGAATATACGAGAATCTAAAAGAATATCCTAGAATATACCAGTATATACTAGAATATACTAGAATATTCTAGAATATACTAGAATATACCAGAATACACTATAATATACCAGAATACGCAAGAATATACAAGAATATACTAGAATATACCAGAATATACAAGAATATACTAGAAGATACCAGCATATACTACAATATACTAGAATATTCCAGAATATACTAGAATATACTAGAATATACTATAATATACTATCATATACCTGAATATACTAGAATATACTAGAATATACTAGAATATACTAGAATATACCAGAATATGCAAGAATATACTGGATTATACTAGAATGTACTAGAATATACCAGAATATACCAGAATATACTAGATTATACTAGAATGTGCAAGAATATACCAGAATATACTAGAATATACTAGAATATAAAAGAGAATTCTAGAATATAATAGAATATACCAGAATATACAAGAATATACTAGAAGATAACAGAATATACTAGAATATACTAGAATATACTAGAATATACCAGAATATACTAGAATATACTCGAATATACTAGAATATACTAGAATATACCAGAATATACTAGAATATACTAGAATATACTAGAATATACTAGAATATACCAGAATACACTATAATATACCAGAATATGCAAGAATATACTAGAATATACTAGAATAAACTAGAATATACTAGCATATACTAGAATATACTATAATATACTAGAATATACGAGAATCTAAAAGAATATCCTAGAATATACCAGTATATACTAGAATATACTAGAATATTCTAGAATATACTAGAATATACCAGAATACACTATAATATACCAGAATATGCAAGAATATACAAGAATATACTAGAATATACTAGAATGTACTGGAATATAATAGAATATACTAGAATAGACTAGAATATACTAGAATATATCAAATTATACTAGAATATACCAGAATATACTAGAATATACTAGAATATACTAGAATATACTAGAATATACTAGAATATATTAGAATATACTAGAATATACCAGAATACACTATAATATACCAGAATATGCAAGAATATACTAGAATATACCAGAATATACTAGAATGTACTGGAATATACTAGAATATACTAAA
>CAJYYI030000407.1:0-5000 GCA_913789915.3 Sphecodes monilicornis
AGTTGATAAGGCAGACATTTGAAAGATGCGTCGCCGGTGCTAGATGACCATGCGATCAGCACAAAGTTATTCAGAGTCACCAAAGCAAACGATGGACGAACGTAAACGCCCGCCACCGATTGGTTTTGATCTAATAAAAGCGTTCCTACCATCTCTGGTCGGAACTCTGTTTTGCATGTATTAGCTCTAGAATTACCACAGTTATCCAAGTAAATGTTGGTACGATCTAAGGAACCATAACTGATTTAATGAGCCATTCGCGGTTTCACCTTAATACGGCATGTACTGAGACATGCATGGCTTAATCTTTGAGACAAGCATATGACTACTGGCAGGATCAACCAGGGAGCTTCGACAAATTTTTGCGTCGCTCTATATATAATATTCTTATTTGCATGTGTGCCTTTGCATCGCCAGCTCTCAATGAGACAGGTCGACGACACTTTTTCCTTCTCCCATTCTCAAATATCCTCTCAATGTTCAAAAATTCCTTTATATATACCTTTTTGAACGGATATTTCTCCTCCTCACTCTCTCTTCTTTTAACCGTTCAAATTCCTTTTAAACATACCTTTTGAACGGTTATACACACACCTCGAACGAATTCCTTTTAAACATACCTTTCGTTCTCGGTTACATATCTTGGACAATTCCTTTAGAAAATACCTTTGCCCAAGATATATTTTAACTTGTTCAAATTCCTTTTAAATATACCTTTTGAAACAAGTTTTCAGATCATACAGGGATAGGTTTCTGTAAATTTTATTTGCCAATTTCCTTTTTTCGGGTGGTGCCCTAAAATCGTGGAAGCACGTACGCTCACGCTGAACATCCATCGCGGAAGCACGTAACCACTGAGCTGGACATAATCGGCACAAGTACCGAGGAAGCGCGGACAGGACACATGCTGTGACTTGCGAGAAAGCGTGTTCTTCCGCTCGTGCTAGGCATATCGACTTAGGACACCTCTATATATTTCAAAATCTTATTTTTCTCTCTTCCGTATGCCAAACATCGTTTGCGCATCGGCTTCTTATATATTTCGTCTTTAGAAGACACTCCTCTGTTACTCTCTCATCTCGTATAAATTCGTCGCTCGGACATATGAGTTGATGCTCAGTTAGTACGAGTATACACACGAAAGTGCATACAAGTCACCAACCTCCGAAGGAGGCTCGCCACATAAGGGCCATTCGGTCTTAGACACCGACCCGTGGCAATGCTGTGTAGAGAATAATCCGATACGAAGCACGGTGCGAAACAGTCGAGACCGAAGTCTCGAGGCGCCGTGGACTGCTTCTCGACCGAGATCGTAGAATAGCCACGAGCGCGCGCTGAACCGACCGACTCGTCCGGACCGTCGTCTCCCTTATAGATACCGAACGGCCGGCCGTGACGCCGGCGCCGCACGGAGTTTAGCACGCGCGCTTATGGTGGTAAACCGCCGCGGCAACAGCCCGTTCGAGAAGGCTCTTCGGACTTAGCCGCAAAAATGAGTGAAAATTTTTTTTCTCAAATTCAACAAATTTTCACATTACTAGATTATTCTACATAAAATACACAACTTTTCATTATATATCACGGTACTCCGAAAATTTTTTAGCTCTCACGGTCAAGAGTAAACTTTTTTAATAATGTTCTTAAACGATTTTTAATGTTAGATCATTGTAACAATTAGTGTTTTAACAACAAATATCGTAATAAAAATTCGTTCTGAAGCATATTAACAAAAATAATTGCAAATAATGGGCGAGCGTACTACTCGGAGCGGCGCGCTCCGAAAATTCTCTAAGTCCTCACGGTCAAGAGTAAACTTTTTTAATAATGTTCTTAAACGATTTTTAATGTTAGATCATTGTAACAATTAGTGTTTTAACAACAAATATCGTAATAAAAATTCGTTCTGAAGCATATTAACAAAAATAATTGCAAATAATGGGCGAGCGTACTACTCGGAGCGGCGCGCTCCGAAAATTCTCTAAGTCCTCACGGTCAAGAGTAAACTTTTTTAATAATGTTCTTAAACGATTTTTAATGTTAGATCATTGTAACAATTAGTGTTTTAACAACAAATATCGTAATAAAAATTCGTTCTGAAGCATATTAACAAAAATAATTGCAAATAATGGGCGAGCGTACTACTCGGAGCGGCGCGCTCCGAAAATTCTCTAAGTCCTCACGGTCAAGAGTAAACTTTTTTAATAATGTTCTTAAACGATTTTTAATGTTAGATCATTGTAACAATTAGTGTTTTAACAACAAATATCGTAATAAAAATTCGTTCTGAAGCATATTAACAAAAATAATTGCAAATAATGGGCGAGCGTACTACTCGGAGCGGCGCGCTCCGAAAATTTTCCAAGTCCCGCGGCACGTTCACCGCGAAAAAAGGCGTTCTCAAATTCAACAAATTTTCACATTACTAGATTATTCTACATAAAATACACAACTTTTCATTATATATCACGGTACTCCGAAAATTTTTTAGCTCTCACGGTCAAGAGTAAACTTTTTTAATAATGTTCTTAAACGATTTTTAATGTTAGATCATTGTAACAATTGGCGTTTTAACAACAAATATCGTATTAAAAATTCGTTCTGAAGCATATTAACAAAAATAATTGCAAATAATGGCCGAGCGTACTACTCGGAGCGGTGCGCTCCGAAAATTTTCTAAGTCCCGCGGCACATTCATCGACGTATGAAACTCTTTCAAAATTTATTTTTCACGAATTTCAACAATATCAATCGATTAAACGGTGCGTTTTAAGACACATATTGAAAATGCAGACTGCTCCGATGCGTACTTTCGGAGTAATAATTTTTGAAACGGAGCAGCGATCGTTCTCGCGGCGTGCTCCGAAAATTTTCTAAGTCCCAGCGGCACATTCACCGACGTATGAAACTCTTTCAAAATTTATTTTTCACGAATTTCAACAATATCAATCGATTAAACGGTGCGTTTTAAGACACATATTGAAAATGCAGACTGCTCCGATGCGTACTTTCGGAGTAATAATTTTTGAAACGGAGCAGCGATCGTTCTCGCGGCGTGCTCCGAAAATTTTCTAAGTCCCAGCGGCACATTCACCGACGTATGAAACTCTTTCAAAATTTATTTTTCACGAATTTCAACAATATCAATCGATTAAACGGTGCGTTTTAAGACACATATTGAAAATGCAGACTGCTCCGATGCGTACTTTCGGAGTAATAATTTTTGAAACGGAGCAGCGATCGTTCTCGCGGCGTGCTCCGAAAATTTTCTAAGTCCCAGCGGCACATTCACCGACGTATGAAACTCTTTCAAAATTTATTTTTCACGAATTTCAACAATATCAATCGATTAAACGGTGCGTTTTAAGACACATATTGAAAATGCAGACTGCTCCGATGCGTACTTTCGGAGTAATAATTTTTGAAACGGAGCAGCGATCGTTCTCGCGGCGTGCTCCGAAAATTTTCTAAGTCCCAGCGACACATTCACCGACGTATGAAACTCTTTCAAAATTTATTTTTCACGAATTTCAACAATATCAATCGATTAAACGGTGCGTTTTAAGACACATATTGAAAATGCAGACTGCTCCGATGCGTACTTTCGGAGTAATAATTTTTGAAACGGAGCAGCGATCGTTCTCGCGGCGTGCTCCGAAAATTTTCTAAGTCCCAGCGGCACATTCACCGACGTATGAAACTCTTTCAAAATTTATATTTCACGAATTTCAACAATATCAATCGATTAAACGGTGCGTTTTAAGACACATATTGAAAATGCAAACTGCTCCGATGCGTACTTTCGGAGTAATAATTTTTGAAACGGAGCAGCGATCGTTCTCGCGGCGTGCTCCGAAAATTTTCTAAGTCCCGCGGCGCATTCACCGACGTATGAAACTCTTTCAAAATTTATTTTTCACGAATTTCAGCAATATCAATCGATTAAACGGTGCGTTTTAAGACACATATAGAAAATACAGACAGCTCCGATGCGTACTTTCGGAGTAATAATTTTTGAAACGGAGCAGTCATCGTTCGGCAAGACAAGTTCCCAGCGGCGTATTGCTTTCGTACCAACCTCCGATTTGCACGACAAGTTGCCAGCGGCGTATTGCTTTCGTACCAACCTCCGAATTGCACGACAAGTTCCCAGCGGCGTATTGCTTGAGTAGTAACCTCCGATCTGCACGACAAGTTGCCAGCGGCGTATTGCTTGAGTAGTAACCTCCGATCTGCACGACAAGTTGCCAGCGGCGTATTGCTTTCGTACCAACCTCCGATTTGCACGACAAGTTGCCAGCGGCGTATTGCTTTCGTACCAACCTCCGAATTGCACGACAAGTTGCCAGCGGCGTATTGCTTCGGTACCAACCTCCGAATTGCACGACAAGTTCCCAGCGGCGTATTGCTTCAGTACCAACCTCCGAATTGCACGACAAGTTCCCAGCGGCGTATTGCTTCAGTACCAACCTACGATTTGCACGACAAGTTGCCAGCGGCGTATTGCTTTCGTACCAACCTCCGAATTGCACGACAAGTTGCCAGCGGCGTATTGCTTCGGTACCAACCTCCGAATTGCACGACAAGTTCCCAGCGGCGTATTGCTTCAGTACCAACCTACGATTTGCACGACAAGTTGCCAGCGGCGTATTGCTTTCGTACCAACCTCCGAATTGCACGACAAGTTGCCAGCGGCGTATTGCTTCGGTACCAACCTCCGAATTGCACGACAAGTTCCCAGCGGCGTATTGCTTCAGTACCAACCTCCGAATTGCACGACAAGTTCCCAGCGGCGTATTGCTTCAGTACCAACCTACGATTTGCACGACAAGTTGCCAGCGGCGTATTGCTTTCGTACCAACCTCCGAATTGCACGACAAGTTGCCAGCGGCGTATTGCTTTCGTACCAACCTCCGAATTGCACGACAAGTTGCCAGCGGCGTATTGCTTCGGTACCAACCTCCGAATTGCACGACAAGTTCCCAGCGGCGTATTGCTTCAGT
>CAJYYI030000407.1:10000-20000 GCA_913789915.3 Sphecodes monilicornis
AACAGCACCTTTGACTTCCTTCCTGGAAAATGGAGAGGAGTCTTCTGTGCTGGGCGCGAGTTGTGCGCCTTCCCTAACTGCACGCTGCTCTGGCGTGTCTTCCTCCTCCCGGTCGTCGGGAACGTGCGCTTCCAGCAGTCGGCTGGCTGTGTCTACTACGCTAAGAGTAAAGTTATTTTCGCGCCGGAGAGTGCTCAGAACACTCCCAACTCGGAATTTCTTCGCCTGGAGTTTGTATACGATACCCCAGGGTTCCTTGTTCCCGTGCGACGTTACAAATTCTTGCCAGCTCTCGAGCTTGGCCTTTCTCACCGCCCTGCTATATAGTCGCAAGGAAGAGCGATATGTTGCATTTTTCTGGAGGCGAGTCGGACCATCCCTTTCCCGCTGGAAGGCACGTCTTTGCCGGTACACGGTCCTCTTGAGCTTCGTGAGCTCTCTTGTCCACCACGGGTTGGACCTCCTAAACTTACGTTTCCTTGGCATTGACTCGGTGCAGGCGTCAGTGATGACGTCTGTGAGTGTTTTTGCCATTATCTCGACATCTTCCGCGGACTCCAGCTCAAGGACCTCCAGCCTCGATCGAGAGTGATCGGCCAGGCTTTCCGTGAACTTTTCCCAGTCGGCCCGCTTGACGTCGAATCGGCCGGTCAAAGTGCTCCGTTCCGCCGCTGTGGCTTTCGGCACCCTAAGTCTGATGTCTACGGCGTTGTGATCGCTTGTCGTCCAGTCGCACTTCACTTTCCAGTCCCAGATGAATCGGGACATGGATGGCGACGCAAGGGTCACGTCGATGTATGACGAGCCTTGCGCCGTCCAGTAAGTTGGTGGTTGGTTGACGTCGTTCACAACTTCTACTCCATACGCTGCGACGAGGTCTTCCAACTTGGCTCCTCTATCGTCGGTACTCTGCGGGCCCCAGAGAGACGACCGCGCGTTGGCATCTAACGAAACAACTAGTCTCTTCCCCCTCAGGGAGCGGAACACCGTCTCGAGGTGCCTGAGGTGCTTCTCGATTTCGTCGCTGTACTGGAAGTAGCACGATGCAACATAGAATGAGAAGCCGGGTGCTAACACCTCCGCACACGCACAGTGGGAGTTGCTGAGCTGTGAGACGAAGACTACATCGAAGTGGGGATTACAGACGGCTACTGCTGCCCACGGCCTTTGGCCTGGTGTGCGCGCAGCCGCTATTCTCACTTCGGATCCTAATCCACTGACGACACAGTTCGCGCCTTTCCGCCAGATGTGTACTTCCTGCAATAGCAGGACATCTAGACGTTTTTCAGCTACGAGCTGTCGTACCTCTCCTGTGACTACAGCTGAACGTCGCATGTTCAGCTGCATCATTCTAAGTCCCGTGGTCGCGAACGCGGGCGCGGGCTCTGAGAGCCTTTCGATAGTCGAGTCGCACGAGTGGGTTGGGGCATCGCTGTGGGGCTCGGTCGTTTCGATCGGTACGCTGGGCGCGGAGGCCCTCGGGGACGCAGTCGCGGGCGCGTTCGCGGTTTCGATTTCGCGGTTTGTCGCGGAGCTACTCGCGGTACTATTCGCGGTACTAGTGCCTAATTCTACCTCGAACGCTGGGCGCTCAGCCGGGGATACCGACCTGGGCGCTTCGTCACACCTTACGAGGTGGACTTGAACGGTGCGAAGACCGAAACCTTGTTGGGTCTGCACCACCGTCGGCACAGATCGAGGGGCGCGCCTGGGTGCGGGTGTGAACTCGCAGTGTCGATGGTCCGCAAGGGAGGCGGCCATCGAACGGGTTACCCGGCGGCTCTGCGTCTCGACTGGTGATGCGACCGTTTGTGTCCCTCGTTGTCGCTGTTGCGTCCCTCGTTGTTGCCGTTGCATCCCACGTTGTTGCTGTTGCATCCCACGTTGTTGCTGATGCATCCCACGTTGTTGTTGTCTTCTGGTCTGGGATGACGGACTGTTGTCATCCCGGATCGTATCGTTGTTGTCTTCACGATGACGCTCCCCAATCCAGCCCTCACCCGGAGATCCGAATGGAGGGCTAATTATACCTCCGGAGTTTTTTGGATTGAAAAATGCCATCATGTTTGTAAGTATTTGGTGCCGCTGGATCAACCCCCAGTGCCCGGGTCAGCTGGAAGGGTAAAAGAATGATTAGTGTCACGGAGGGGATCCCCGGTTCCGTCACCTCTTCGGACGAGCTCAGACGTGCCGGTCCCGGTGGATTTTGTCACGACGTTTGACTCCTTCCGTTCTTGCGCTTAGAACTTGGAAGGTGTCGGAGGTGGTACGTCGGTATTGGGGCAGTGTTGGGAGAGGAGGTTGGATTCTCGGAGAACCGAGTGTGTAAGGTTTTTCCTGTCTAGAGCGGACCCGCCGATTCCGTCTTCTCTGTCGCTGGGGCTCGTATGCCATGGCTCTCGATGGAACGCCAGGCCGCGGTTGCTTTTGCAACTCCGCCAGGGCCTGGCGCCTCGGTCAATAGCAGCGGCGTATTGGCTTTTTAACCTGACACGTAAGAGTCTGGGCTCGCGGTCACCTTGTGACTCCGCTGGAGATCCCGTCCTCTGCTAGGCCGCAGCAGCACGCTGTCTTATACACTCAGCGCTCGATGGAGCCCAAGACCGCGGTTACTATTGTAACTCCGCTGGGGTCTCGAGCCTCGGCTAAGTCGTAGCCGCGTATTGCTTTCTCCTATCACCGTGCAAGGCGCAGAGCCGCGGTTACGATGTAACTCCGCTAGAGCTCCGTGCCCCGGTAAAGCCTTAGCGACGCGCCGTCCCGTTTCCTCGGCTCACGATGGAGCGCGGAGCCGCGGTTACTGTGTAACTCCGCTAGAGCTCCGAGCTTCGGTCGAGTACCGGCGGCGTGTTGCTTTCTCGCCCTGGGCACAGTGCGCGGGACCGCGGTTACAGTGTAACTCCGCTGGAGCCCCGCGCCTCTGTCCCCGGCGTTTTGAACCTTCTGCACCTGACTCCCGATAGGACCTAGAACCGCGGTCGCAGCCACTATCTACGGGTTGGCATTGACTCCGCTGGGGTTCCGTGCCTCGGTCAGGTACAACGAGTTACAACGCGCTTCCAGTCAGACTCTCGATAGGACTTGGAATCGCGGTCACTAAGTGACTCCGCAGGAATTCCGTGTCTCGGTCTGCTGGCCGCGCGTTGGTGAATCCCCTAACCTGTTGGAGAGCCTCCGGACCGCGGTCACTTGTGACTCCGCAGGGATCCAGATTCTCGTCCGTGCGGTTGCGACTGACGGCAATCAGCCGAGGCGGCGTTATGGCCCTTTTCTCTACAGGAGGGGCTGGGCGCCCAATGTTACTCTCTGGGCCTCTGCTATGCCCTTTCTGAGACCACGGTGACCGTGGTGGTGGCACATGCTCTTCTAAAATCTAAAATTTCTGGACTTTGCTCTTTTGTTGTTACAGGAGTAACGAAAAATTTCTGGGGCTCGCCTTTTTTGAATTTGAGCTCCTGTGGCCCTCGACGGCTTCAGGATTTCGTGGCTGTAGAATCTAAAATCGCCTTTATGGCCTAAAAATCTTAAAAAGCCCTTAACGTGAACTGGGGGCCCCCTACTGGGCCCCCCATTGGTATAGAGCATTTAATCTCGAAAAGTCCTTAACGTGAACCGGGGGCCCCCTACTGGGCCCCCCATTGGTATAAAGCATACTAGACTTGAAAAGTCCTTAACGTGAACCGGGGGCCCCCTACTGGGCCCCCCATTGGTATAATGCATATTGGACTTGAAAAGTCCTTAACGTGAACCGGGGGCCCCCTACTGGGCCCCCCATTGGTATATTGTATTATAATAAAGTAGATAGGGACAGGAGTATTTAAAATGAGCCGAGTAAACTCGAGCTGCGCCGTACCTCGGACATTCAGTCCATACCGGCTTCGTTTCTTCTGCTTTGTGCCAGATGTTATGGCTCTACCTTCTATATCGTCGTTCGCGTTTCATTTGGAGGACAAACGACGACGATCCCACTACCACCTCGAGTCCATACCCATTCCGGGAAACTCCCGCTAATTGCGGGAGGGGCTTGGTACCCGGCCCGAGGAGTCGAAACTCAAGAGTTTCGACCAGCTGGTTGGAGTCCAATTCCAGCGGAACTTGAAGTTTTCACCTCTGTTCCGTGGCCACATTTGTTCGCTCAGCCTTTAGTTTTAGTACGTCGCGCGCGAACTTGCGGAAGCTCCTAAACATTTGTTCGCTCACCAAGTCTGCTTCTTGCACCGGCCATGGTAAGCCTTTAGCAGTAGCATCTTGGCGAAGGAGTCCTCGCGCCTCGCCGTACCGCGGACACTCGTACAATATGTGTCTCGGCGTTTCCGCTTCGCCACACTCGCAGTGTTCGTCCGCCACCAAGGTGAATTCCTTGAGCTTCGCACGGAAGTCTCCGTGTCCGCTTAGGAACTGAGCAACATAGTGATCAGTGATCACCCAACGCGCGCCAAGACGGTCTGATACATCGTTGAAGTATTGGAACGTTGTCCTACCCTTCGTCGATGACGACCATCTCCTTTGCCACACTGCTAGCGCCTCTCGCCTAACTGCAGCCAAGGCTTCCTTAGGCGAGATCGTTCCGTCAGCCAGATCGGCGTGACTGATGCGACATGTCTGAAACTCGAGATCGAGTTCTTTTCGTATTTTGTAAGCGCATGCACGTTCCGCTATCATCAAGTCTATCGGTACTTCTCCGGCGATCACAGGGATCGCATCCGTCGATACCGTTCTATAGGCCTTGACGCAGCCAAGCAAAACTTTCCTCTGCGCTCTGACAATGAGTTTCCTCGATGCAGAGGTAAGGAGGTCTGCCCAGCCCGCGGCAGCATACGCCACGATTGGGACGAAGAGACCACGGTACATAGTACGCATGGCTCGGGGGCCCAAACCCCAGTTCGCACAGGCAATCCTTGTTAACGCGTTAAACGTTTGCAAGGACTTAGCACTCAAATATTCAACATGGGATTTAACTCCCAGTCTTTCGTCAAAGTATACGCCCAGGTACCTAATGGTACTCCTAGAAGCGATACTTTTCTCATCAATCCTCACCACAGGTGGTCTCGTCATTTGAAGAGAACCTTTTAAGAGAATCATCTCGGTCTTCGGCGCGGATAGCGATAACTTTTGTGATTTGCACCACTTGGAAATCGTATCCGTCACCTTCTGCCCTTTTCGCTCGAGTTCCAATCTCGAATCGCCGTAGACGAGTACGAGAAGGTCATCAGCGTAGGCGATAGGCTCGCAAGCGAGTCTGGTGTTCGTTAATAGTTGCAGAATTCCGTCAAATATCATATTCCAGCAACTCGGACCGAGAATCGACCCCTGTGGACAACCTTTGGTTACGGCTTTCCTCACTTCTCCGCGCTTAGACCTTAAGGTCACCACGCGGTTGGAGAAATAGTCGACCATCAGCCGATAGAGGTTGAGTGGGCAGCCTCGTTTCCTCAACTCGTTGAGTACGCTCGGCCACCAGACATTGTCGAATGCACCCGAGATGTCGAAGGAGAGACCCAGAACATAGCGCTCCTGGCGACTATACACCATCTCTCTAAGCTTTACCACGGCATCTTCCGTGGATCGCTTAGGTCTGAATCCGTATTGCCGGTCAGAGGCATGTTCCGGGTGTAGGAACACATTAGCTAGTCGCTTTGCGATTAGCTTCTCAAGAACTTTGCCAACTACGGATAGTAGGCAAATTGGTCTGTAAGACTTCACTTCCGCTTCAGGTTTGTCCTGCCCTTTTAGAATGGTTCTAATCAGGCCGACTTTCCATCTGGCGGGGAAGACTCCGTGCTCCAGGCAGCCATTATAGAGCTGAAGTAACTCTTCTCGGAGAATTCCAAGCGAGCTTTTTACAACTTCCGGCTCTATCCTGTCTATTCCTGGGCACTTGCGCCGCTTCAGGTGTTTCACCGCGTCTTCAAGCTCCTTATAAGAGAAAACACGATCGTTTTCGCTTAGTGGCTCGGTAGCGGATTCACGCCTGGCTCGTTCGTGTTCAGGAGTGTCGCTCTCGGACGAATCGTCCGGGATTAACGACTCCAGCAGCGCAGACGCCGTGGATTTCCAATCCATCGTATGTCCTTCTTCTGTCCGAATGTTCGAAACCGCAGTCTCGACATTCAGTTTGTTTCTTGAGATCTTGTAAACAAGACCCCATGGCTCTTTGTTCCCCTGCTCGGTTACAAAGTCCTTCCAACTTTGCATCCTCGCAGCTTTCACCGCAGCCGTGTAAGCTTTTCTCTGAATTAGATACTCCGCTTTACGCGCCGCTCTCTCTTCCTCCGAACAACTCGAGTTTTGGAAGGCTCGTCTAAGTCTATAGACTCGCTTCTTCCGTCTTGTCAAATCTGGTGTCCACCACGGGACAGATTTGGAGTGCCACCGCTTAGATCGCATTGAAGAACTGCACGCTTGGACAATCGATTGCTCGAGTTCCTGTGCTAGATGTTCGACCTCGCCTCGGCTATTCGGCCGGGAGGGTAAGTTCCTCTTGCTTTCCAGCAGCGCTTGTTCGAATCTGGGCCAGTTCGCACTTTGCAGATGAAAACGCCCTTCAAGGTGCCGATTTTCTACCGCGTTGGCGAACTGCAACGAAAATTCGATGACACGGTGGTCGCTGGTCGTCAGGTCCTTTCGGACTTTCCAACCTCGCACTGTGCCGGACATGTCACTTGTCGCTAGCGTGACATCGATCGTGGACTCTCCAGTCGAGCTGGAGTATGTGGGAATACTACCAGCCTCGTTCAATACAACCAAGTCGTGACGAGCTATAAACTCTTCGAGTTTACCTCCCCTAGCGTCTGTCGTCGCGCTTCCCCATAGCGGAGATTTTGCGTTGACATCGGCCGAAATCACGACTCTGCTGCGTTTAAGTACCGTAAGTACTTTCTCTAGTCTCGTCAAACTTGGCTCAATTTCTTCCGAATATTGAAAGTATTGACTTACTAGATAGACGTCACCGAATGTGCCATTAATGCATGCGCAAGAGAGATGAGTGTCGCATAGTTGAGAGATTTTAGTCACTTCTAGGTCCCGGTTCGTGACGGCTAAAGCCGCCATTGGCCGGTCGCCATCCGCGACCACTCTCGTCGCAATCCCCAGCCCGGACAATTTGCCCCGACAGCTGTATGGCTCCTGCGCGAGCAACACATCTATGCTCTCCTGATGCATAACATTTCGTATCTCGTCAGTTACTATTCGAGCTCGCTGCATGTTATGCTGCATCACTCGAATTCGCGTCTGAGATCGTTCGCTTTCGGCTCTTTTAACCATAATTGGTCTGAGCTACAATTTGCTGCAACGCAACCTGGTAGGATGCGCACAGTTTGTCTCTGGACTTATGGTCGTGCGACTTGCCTCGATCTTTGCAATTCGAGCAAACCGGTGGCTTACTCTTGTTGCTGCACGAGGCAAAGGTATGCCCTTTTTCGGCGCAGTGACCGCATACGTCTTCCTTGTACTTGCATCTTTTAGCCGTATGGCCAAACTTCTGGCACTTGAAGCACCGAGTTACCGAGACGTAGTCCTGTACACGACAAGACGACCAGCCCATGTAAACTCGGCCTTCCCCACTCTTCAGTCGCAGCCGTGTCTGCGGACTGACTTCGATGACCCAATTGGTCGTCTCCCTGCTCCCTGATCCAGCTTTGAAGCCGACCTTGAAGTTAGAGACGAATTCCTTTCGGGTCATCTCTCCGAAGTTCTGATTCCACAACCTGTCAGAAACTTCGTCTTTTGACATTTCTTTAGGAACATCGTATACTATAAGTAACGGGTTCCTCTTTGTCTGTATATTGACTGAGAGTCCACAATCTTTAAGCTGGCTATTTTCAGCGAAAGCTTTAAGATCCTCTTTGCGTTCAGTCTCGACGGCTATGCCACCGGAGTGGATGCGTCGAACCGACTTTACGCGGATCTTTGCTTCGCCTGGTTTCACCAGGGAGAAAACAGTTGCCTTTGTAAGGTCGCTGTTTTGCTCCTTGCCCTTCGGCGGGAAGATCTTCACCACATGTTGTGGTGGTTTCACCGCGTCTTGAGCAACTTTGTTGCACTCGACCTTAACCGCTTGCGCGTAGGTCAAGTTGGCGTGCTTACCAGCAAGGGAATTCGTCTTTGACCGCGGGGCAGTCGGCGACGTCTTCCCTACGCTCTTCGCTTCCAAGCGAGCTTTGTTAAGTTCGCTTTTGGTCGCGGCGAGTTGTCCCTCTAGGTAGCTGTTCCGAAGAGCCAGTTCCTGGACAAGCTCGCTGAGCGTGCTCACACTAAGCAGGATCCGAGAGGCAGCTTCTTTCGTGACCCGGGATTTATCCGCGGTGACCACGATGCCAACCTCCTTCACTTGCTTAGAGGCTTCGTCTCTGATGAGATCGAGAGGCCGTACCAACGATCCAGAAGTCGCCCCCACCGACTTCTTTCTCGGTCTGCCTTTGGATGGCTTTCCGGTCGGTGAAACCTTCTTGCCGCCCTTTGGCTTGACTTTTGCGGAATCAACGACTTCGTCGTCTTCATCCTTATCAGGGTGTGAGTCGGGCTCGGGTTCCTTATCCCCAGCGGGCCCGCTCTTGCCTTTCTTGGAGGCAGGGTTAGCACCTTGCCCCCCATTTTTGGAGCTCTTCCCGGTCGAAGAAGAGCCCTTCTTAGAGGAAGACTTTTCGGTCTTCTTCTTATCTTTAACCCCGTCGGCTGCCGGTACATCCTCTTTCTTCCCGGCAGGATCGACTGGGCCATTAGGTGGTTTACACCTCTTGAGGGACACCACGAAGCGGCCTTTCGGCACAGCATCGGTCCTCTCTTTTCCAGACTTGGAGGGAATTCGGTCGGGAATATCACCGACGTCTGTCCCCTCTGCAACGACGACTTCACGCTCGGCAGGGCCTTGCGCTGTTCCCGTCGATTTGACGTTCGAATTTGTTATTTTACCCATATTAGTTATGCTTATTTTCTTCCCGCTGCGTGTCCCGGCCTCCTCGGACCCTCAATATGGAACCTGCCATCCGGTCAGGTTAGGACATCACCCAGGATATAGTCCGCGGATCATCCAGATCAATTGGCAAGCAAAAGACCTTAGAGCCCACTTCCTCGCCCGACAGAGCGCCGCTCGCTAATAGCTTACGGTCGTTCCAAGCCGATTGACTAGGCACAGGGTTACTTTGTCTCGCCTAGCCGCCCATCTAGCCGAAGCAGAGGCCAAAGGTACGTGTTGGAGACGTCTCACCCGCAGGAGAGGGCCTCCTCAGATCCCAGGATCCTCTTTTCCGACGACAAAGGTCGCCACGCACGGCAAACACGTGGGAGACGTGGACTTTGAGTGGTTGTCTCCTCCACTCCACTGTGCTTCGTTTAGTTCACATGCTCCAACAAGAACACGCTATCCAGCGGTACCCCGTGGAGGCACAAGCACAGCTAGGACACTAGGTCCCTTTGCGACTTTCGACATTTCCGAGGATCCGAACACCTCATCCAACTTATCCTCGAGGTTTTTCTGCTAGTAGCGACATATTTTAAGCTAGAGGTGTATGGCCTCTAGCGCCTTCCATGATAGAATGCTCGGAGCTTGCGGCTCTCAGCATCTATTAGCATGCTTGGATGTTCTAGCAGCTTTTTCAGGCTTATGCGCGGACGTAGACGCAAAGCGATGTTATTATGTCGCTACGCTGATACGGGTCCGTGTCGTACCAGCTCGGCACGCACATATAGTGACGTGTCGACGAACGTAACCTTCGTACGCATAGCTTTTGACCCTTGTACGAGGTTTCCGTTCGATTTCGATCGTCATTACTGATTCACCACTTCAGCTCGGATCGTGCAGAGCACCTTTTGGCAGTCAGTGGTGCTCATTTCAACCCGTGAGAGTGTCAAAATGTCGCCCCCGCCAGTAGATAGGGACAGAGGGAATCTCGTTAATCCATTCATGCGCGTCACTAATTAGATGACGAGGCATTTGGCTACCTTAAGAGAGTCATAGTTACTCCCGCCGTTTACCCGCGCTTTTTTGAATTTCTTCACGTTG
>CAJYYI030000407.1:22500-25560 GCA_913789915.3 Sphecodes monilicornis
TCGACGTCACGGGATAAACTGACCCTCCTGAACACTACATTTCCCAACGGCGGAACCGCGGGATTCAGTGCTGGGCTAATTCCTGTTCGCTCGCAGCTACTAAGGAAATCCTTGTTAGTTTCTTTTCCTCCGCTTAGTAATATGCTTAAATTCAGCGGGTAATCTCGCCTACTCTGAGGTCGTCAAACGTGAAAAAAAAATAATTTTTTTTTCTTTCTTGTATTACACCCCGAAAGCGTTAAAACAAAAAAAAAGAGTTCGTCGCTCGAGAGCGTACAGAGGAGCACAAAAAAAAAAAAATGAAAACAAAACTTCTCTCTCGACGAAGCTTCGAAAAGAACACCAATTCGATAATAATATCAAGATTTTGCCTTATGCGCCTCGCCAAACTTCGCGCGTGTGGCGTGTGTCGTCTGTCTCTCTCTGTCTATAAAATTCAATTTCTTCATTTCGTCGTCGAACGGAAACTCTCGCTGGACGATCCTCTCTCGGATCGCGCGGTCTCGCGTACGACAATGAAGAATAAAAGACATTAAGGATAACGACACAACGTTACACACACGCTCGTGTATGGGGCGACCGACAAAAACGGGTCTTTTCTGTTACCTTCGGCCGAGCATGTTTCGGAGAGATATTTGTGTGAATGACAACAACGAAGTTCGAAAGCCACTCCATAGAGGAGTTGTGTATATCGGTAACCCGGTGGGTGTTCTCTCTATTATTTTACACACAGACACACGGGGGTACAGAAACGCTGCGTCGCGATATTATCCGATCAAACACGAAAATGAAAAAGAGAGAGAAAGAGACACGCGAGAGGTCTTGGAATATCTTGGTCGTCATTCAATTCAAACGAACGTGGCGATGGCGAGAGAAACACAACTCTTGTCGTGGATCGGCGAGGACACGCGACGAGACGGGGAGATATTATTTATCTCCACCCGATACAAGTACGCGTGCGCATCCCGCACAATGCCAACAACATTTTGGCTGTTGTCTCTCTACGTTTGTCCATCGATCGTCAAAGCGTTCGTAGAACGAGAAACCTCATCTCTCTCTCGCGAAGAACTCTCTTCTTCTCTCGTCTCTTTCAAGATCAATTTTGTGTTTGTCGGAAGTCGCTAGCAACGACGACCCTCCGCGTCGACGCGTGTTTTTACTTAGAGGCACATCTCCACGCGCAGGCGTACGTCAATATCTCTCTCCCTGGGGCTTACGTTGTGCGTGCAAACACATATTAATATCTCCTCTCTTTCATTTTGTATTTGTGTCCATTCTCTCTGTAGTCGTCTCTCTGTGTGTCGACTCTTTTTATGTATTGTATAACCTTTCGGATATGAATACGCATCATTTCAGGCGACGTCGGGAGCGCGTATAACGTTCGAGAGCGCGAAACGCTTCTTCCGCGAATGCGAGCCGTTCCACGCGGAGAGAGAGATTTCGATCTGTCGCGCACGGAGCGGTGTTCGCGGGCGGTCGTGTTTATACATGAATAAACACGACTCGCGACGCCGAAAACACTCACGCAAGTCCGTGTGATACACGTCAGATATACCCATCGTCTTCGTCTCCGGAAACAGTACAACGCAATGCGAAATTGGCAATTTTCACACAGAACCGCGTCAAACGCCGACGATACGCCCATCCATCGCTCGTACGTATATATAGCATCTTCTTCGCAACCCGACTCAGAAACGCTCTTTGCGCCCTCCACACAATTTTTCTTATAATATACCAATTGTGTCTCTTGGAGAGGTAAGCGACGGCGGGGACTTAGAAGAGCAACGCAAGCAGTATTTGGTTACGTAAACGACCCTCAGCCAGGCGTGGTCCAGGAATTGTATCCGTGGACCGCAATGTGCGTTCGAAATGTCGATGTTCATGTGTCCTGCAGTTCACACGTTGACGCGCAATTAGCTGCGTTCTTCATCGACCCACGAGCCAAGTGATCCACCGTTCAGGGTAATCGTATATAATTTGATTGATCATCAATCGTATATATGTGTATGTCTCTTGTTCTGCGGTTCGTAAGAACGCCGATACCTGAAAACTCCAACCAGCGCGCGAAGGAGATTCAGGCGTCGTTTTTTTTTTAAAAAAAAAAAAAAAACGACACGAACGTCCCGTTAAGACGGAAACCGTCAGAGTACGGTCGAGAGAGAGCACAACGCTCGTCTCGCGTATCTGACGGCCGGGCGAATAGTACATTGAAAAGCCTTAAAATGGAAAACACAGAGAGGGGAAATCTGAAAACGACGGGGTCTTTTCGTAGAGACAACCCGATACATGGATCCAGACGATTCCTCCTCTCCATACACACACTCTCTCCTCTTTTTTGTCGAGAACGATTTCGATAAGTTAGGTCTGGGTTAGATGAGGGGAGAGGGGACTCACGGCCGGCTCTGGCCGTGCGCGGTCGTTCGTCCCAATACTCGTGACCGCGGTACGCGGCAGAGACGGGTGTCGGACTCGCGACGCACGGCTTTAAAAGCGAGCTTCACAGCCGGTCCTCCTACTCCTCCTCCTCCTCCTCCTCCTACTACTTTCGAAATAAAGTTTCTCAAGAGTTGCGTCGTGTGCTGCGCTTTGGAGAGAGTTTGCGAACCATATTATTCGATACTAACGGACTTCACAGCCGGCTCTGCTGGCCGTCGCGCGGTCGTTCGTCCCAATACTCGTGCCGCAGTACGCGGCAGAGACGGGTGTCGGACTCGCGACGCACAGCTTTAAAAGCGAGCTTCGCAGCCGGTCCTCTCGAAACAAATTCTCTTTTCTCTCTCTCCCTTTGCACTCTCTCTTTGCGCGTTGTTGAACGCGATCGATACAAACGGACTTCACAGCCGGCTCTGGCCGTGCGCGGTCGTTCGTCCCAATACTCGTGGCCGCGGTACGCGGGCAGAGACGGGTGTCGGACTCGCGACGCACGGCTTTAAAAGCGAGCTTCGCAGCCGGTCCTCTCGAATTTCGTGTCACAACGAACGCGCATTGCGGCGACGTTTAGTGCTCTTGGTTATACGCGAACTCCGATATACATAGAGAGATGATATATGTAGAAAGAGA
>CAJYYI030000408.1:0-27323 GCA_913789915.3 Sphecodes monilicornis
TATAAAGCGAGATTGGTAGCGCAGAGATATGGTCAAAAGAAAAATGTAGATTATTTTGAATAATATGCTCCAGTTGCCAACATGTCAGTTATTATGTTGTTATTGGCAATGTCAATGTGCGAAGGTTGGCAAGCACATCATTTAAATGTTAAATGTGCGTATTTGTATGGAGAGCTGACTGAGGAAATATATATGAAATTACCACCAGGGTATAGCGAAACAGATACAAAGGTAGCAAAATTGAAACGACCGATTTACGGGTTAAAGCAGTCAGGTCGGAACTGGAATAATGCAATTGATATGTTCTTAATTAGAAACGGATTCCAAAGATTAAAGAGCAATAACTGTGTTTACGTATATGATTGCGATCTCATTTTAACTATATATGTCGATGATATAGTTTTATTTAGTAAAAATGTAGATAAGGTAAAACGAGTCAAAGTATTATTGATGTCACAATATGAAATAAGAGATTTAGGAATAGCGTCTTATTTACTAGGGATAAATATTATATATACTAATCAAACTATGAAACTGTCACAAGAGTTACACATACAGAAACTATTAGACGAATACAATATGGTAGAATGTAAAACTACAAAAATGCCAATCGAGGCAGGCATCAAATTATCGAAGCAGGATAGCCCTTCAAGTGAAATTGAAAGAGAGGGGATGAAAAATGTGCCATAGAGACGGCTGACAGGATCACTAATGTATATAGCGTTGGCGACTCGACCAGATATAATGTACGCGGTATCGAAGTTAGCGCAATTTGTATCGGATCCAGGTAAAATGCACTGGATGCAAGCGAAAAGGGTATTAAGATATTTGTTCACTACAAGAGAGAAAAATATGACATATAGCCAAGGAGATAGTGAAATAGAAATATTTAGCGATGCGGATTGGGCAGCTGACATTGACGATAGGCATTCGTACAGCGGAATGATAGCTTATTTAGGAGGAAATCCGATTTCTTGGAAATCGAACAAACAGAAATCCATAATCCAGAATATATAGCGTTGGAATGTGCTGTGAAAGAGGCGATATGGATAAATATGATGTATAAGGAGTTACAGCGACTGATTAATGTTAATATACCGAGTGAGCCATACATTATTAGTAGTGATAATAGATCAGCCATCGACTTCACATTGAATAGAGTAGAAAGATCGAAGTCAAAGCACATAGATATTGCGTACCATATTACTCGAGAAAAATGTGAAGATGGTTTGATAAACCTAAGGTATGTGTCTTCGAGTGATAATGTGGCGGATATATTTACCAAAGCGTTACCATACAATGTAATGACTGTTCATATAAAGAAATTACGATTGTATGAGAAGTAGATTGTATGCGAAGCATAGATGTGTGTCAAAAGTGGGGGATTGATGGAAATTTGTCACACATCCTGTAACGTGCGAGTGTGCGCCGGCGAGTGTGCGCGGGAGTGTTTGCGCGAGTATGATGTGCGCATAAGCGAGGGTTCTCTCTTTTTCGTCTCGAACCATCGTGCGCATCTTGTGTGTTGTCGCGGGTCGTAACATGTATCTCATATGTACCATTCGTTATTAATATATATATATATATATAATATATATATATATATATATATATATATATTCAACAATCTAACAGATTTCGAAAAACTAGCGATTTCACAAGAGACAGACCGCGAACTAAAAGAGTTACTCACAGCATCCGACACTTCGTTGCAATTAAAACGCATCAATCTAACGCTCGATAAGAACGCCAGCGTTTATTGCGACATTGCGACGGGAAAGCGAGACCATTCGTAACGAAACCCTTTCGAAGACAAGCATTCGCCTCACTACACGACTTAGCACATGGGGGGGATAAAAGCAACAGCCAAGTTAGTAAAACAACGATTCGTTTGGCCATCGGTCGAAAAGGATTGTCGCGAATGGGCTCGCAGCTGCTTGCAATGTCAACGCGCAAAAGTAAACAGACATGTAACGACTCCCGTCGGCAACTTTGTTCCACCGTCCGCTAGATTCGGACACGTACACATCGACCTAGTAGGACCACTACCGATCTCGAGAGAAAAGAAATATTGCCTAACGTGCGTAGATCGCTTCACATGCTGGCCAGAAGAATTTCCACTGGAAAATATTGAAGCAGAAACAGTGGCTAGAGCATTCGTCGCGGAGTGGGTAGCGCGATACGGAACACCCCTACGCGTCACAACCGATCAGAGGCGACAATTTGAATCGCAACTTTTCAAAAATCTGAACGCGCTACTAGGGGTAAAGCACTTAAGAACAACCGCGTATCACCCAGCAGCGAACGGGCTAGTGGAACGATTCCACAGGCAGCTTAAAGCGGCGATTAAATGCCATAACGACGGGCGATGAACGGACGCGCTACCAATCGTACTATTAGGCATCCGTACCGCTCATAGAGTAGATTTAGCGGCATCTGCGGCCGAATTAGTCTACGGCGAAAACCCGCGACTACCAGCAGAATTCCTGGTAGCCTCATCGGAAAATAACATGGGACCTTCGGAATTTGTAAATCAACTTCGCGAATACTTTCACAATGTCCGGCCCACGGAAGCGAGCCGACACGGAAAAAAGAAAATTTTCGTGTTCAAAAACCTCCCGACGACCACACACGTATTCTTACGCACGGACAGCGCGAAAAGTTTATTACAACTTCCGTACGAAGGACCATTCCCCATTATTTCCCGATCCGATAAAACATACACCATAAGGGTAAGAGGTAAAGAAACGACGGTGTCCATAGACAGATTAAAACCCGCGTACATATTGGTAGAAAACGTCACGCCAGAAACGGTCGAGAAAGAGACACCGTCACAAAAAATGCGGGAGACTACGAAAAGTAAGACAGCGATACACGAACGACGGCATGTACAGACGCGCGCAGGTAGACACGTGCAATTCCTAGACCGCTTACAGCTCGGTCGCCAATAATAATTTTAAGTTTGTAAATAGCGTTAGAATAAGGTTGTAAATAGTTTTAGATTTAAGTTAGTTCGTATAAAATAAACTATTATCGGCAAAGAATTATGTATGTCGTTTACACTGGAAAAGGGGTGATGTAGCGGCCGTTAACCTGTCAGGGAAGACGTTGGCAGGGGAGACGCATCACCAACGGTCATTAACCTGCCAGCAAAACAGCTGGCAGTTTAAAGTTATACATTAGGGTAAGACAAAGGAATTTTAAACGTCGAACGTCTGGAACGTTCGACGCACCACTTGTATATAAACGCGAGCGGACGCATGCGACTCTCTCTCTTTTGTATAGCGTCTTCAAGTGCGACACTACTGTACCCCTTTAGTGAATAAAGTACAATTCGCTGTGATTCCCGAACACGTACATTCTCTTCAGTATAAATAAAATTCATGCCAAATGGTACCAACTCTTTGACAGTTTAGAATAAGATGCAGTTTTGTTAAGAGGTAACTTTTTTAACTTAAACATTATTATTACAGAAGTTATAGACATTTTATCCCAATTTATCTATCCAATAAGATCGATATACAAAAAAAAACTATGTAACTATTTTAAACTACATCCTCCAAAGATATCTCAGAACCATGAATTAAAGTTGTAGAGTCAGAAGACCTCTTAATGACAGTTGTGTTCTTCTGCTGACTATAAGCATTGGTCACAAGAAAAAGGATAGCAAACAGTGTTCAGGCGAAACGATGGTTACGCCTGATAACGCCGGGAGCAACCGCGACCCCCTTCCCCATGGCAATATAGGGCACCGCGCACCGATGCGCGAATCAGAACGTTAGAGCACAGCGAACAATCGAAAGGTGTAAACGGGACAGAGTATAACAAGACGAACGACGAGAGTCCCACCGTATTCCTCCTATCGATACCCATGCGTCGATTTAGAATTTAGAGACGACAGTTCAGTTTAACTGTACTATGACGTTGTAGATTCTGCGACGTCAATTCTTCGTTATTTTCTCGAGACCAAAGCCGCAGTTCGAACCAAAACTCACGAATTTCGAGAGCATTCCCCGAGGAAATTTCGCGTAAATAACCGACCAGCGGCTAAGTCGAACCGCGCGCGCCGAGCACGGCAAGTTTCAGGACGTGCCCCGTGCACCACCAGCCCTCTTAGGATACGTAAGGCGGCTCGTGGAATCTCTCCTCGCGACTTGCTGGCCATCCAAAACGTCCAATGCACTGGTTAAAGAAAGGGGCTGCTGACACACACGGGCTGAACAACCCGGAGGCAACTCAAACCTAGAACACCTCCAACATCGCACTTTCCCCAAACAGGAACTCCACCGAAGAGGTTCCTTGGTGTCGTCTCATTCCGCAGGAAGGGGTTCCGTAAGCGTGGGTGGTGTGAAAGCGCACTGTGACTGTCTTGGACGTCCCCGTCGCCATGAGACGGTCGTTATGGAAAATCTGGATGTAGTCTAGGGCCAGGGACCATACCGTAGGAGTCTCACAAATTAAATATTTCGCGTGCGAGACCGACCAATTAGGTAATCCGAGTAATGAGTAGGGGTGAGGATCGGTGGGTAGATCGTGGTTGCCGAAACTGCGAAGGATCACTGTCGTGTCGAACCCTGTATCCAGTGGAAATCAACTCCGAAATGGCACTTGCATTTTGTAGTATCGTTAACGTGATTAGTGCCCAGACGACCCATTCGAGCGAGAAAGCCTCCAACAACGGGAAACGGTAAGTCGACCACTGATCCTCCCGTATTATTTCGCGAGGTGGCTTAAATTATTTCGCGTGAGGACGATACGCATCTCGTCTCGTCCTCGAATTCGTACGCGTCGAGGCGCGTCTTGCCTCGTACTCGAATCTCTTGCCGGCGTTGTGAGAACGTTTCGTATTTCGCGTCTGCCACTTAAAGGAAGTTTTCCCCGGAGGAGCCGCGACAAAAGAGTGAGTGTAGTTTTCGCAACGTTAGAATAATCAGTTCCATAGATCTCAGTAGCGTAAAACCGCGACGATAGGTATAGCGCGCTCGCACGAGTGAGCGAGAGAAGAGATCGCGTGCCGTCTCACGCTCGCTTCGTTCCGATCCGGGAATCCACGCGACAGTCGTATTGTAATTACGCCGTTCACCTGCATCCGCGAGAAATTGTATCGACAGCGTCGAATAAAATACCGAATTACCATATTCTCGCGTGATTTAAGAAATTGACAACGCCGCGCTGCGAACGTCCACCTATTCGCTTAAATTGTATGAAGAGCGCGGCCTCTCGGGTCGCGGCCACGTGGCCGCTCAAATTGTACTTTCTTGACATCGATTAAATTAATCTCGAGACTAATTACGCTGTCATTTCTCGACCTGTGAGACCCGTCCTGCCGTAAGGGCCGTCCCCGTCCCTCCTGCGTCCGAACCTCTGAACCTTCGCGAGTCGCGTAACGCCTAACGAAGATCGATACCCTGAATTTCCGTTTCGATTCTCCGCGTACGAGAAATCGTCTCATTTCGCGTGGTATCTTCCCGGTACCTGGCGCCCGAACATCGTCCGTTAGCGTTGTTATCGAGGGTTCGAGTCGCGTTCTTTGTGCCGGGTGGACCTCGTCCGTACGGCCGGCCGAGGCGCGGTCTCAGCGCCTATAAAATCCCGGAGTTGTATCCATTTTAGTCCGCGCAAAACCCGTAGAAAAAGGGGCAACGTCACAGTACATAAGTGTAAATAGTTCTCGTTATACGTCGTGTTCGTCCGTGTAATAAGTATACGTGCTGTCCAAGAACAACGTGCATTTTCTCGTGTCCGTCCCCATCGTCCTTGCCGGCATAATTACGTTCGAAAAATTCCGCCACAATTAGAAAATGGAGTTTAACTAATTATTAATTAATTCTCTATCAAGTAACGTCAATTTTTTTCTATTTGACAATATTTCGAAAATCAATTTTTGATCGCCGTCTAGTCGGTTCGTCCCACCGTGCGTAATAAACGATTCCCTCTTTTCCCTTCAAACTTGATGTTTCTTTTTCAATATCAGTTCAAATTATATTTTTCCAAAATAACAATTACACATTGACATATTTTCGCAAAAGCCAAAGGTTTCGGTAATTATATAGAAGTTTGCCCTCCTCGCCGATTTTAATGACCTTGAAATATGTTGTCTAGCTCATCATTCCGAACAATTGTTCCCTAAACATGTTATCACCGCTCGGCCTTAATTATCGAGATATTTGCAAAAAACTATTGCTAGTCCTAAATTGAATTTTCCGTGTTCGTGCACGCTGCGTGGCAACGTAAGCCTGCTTCGGCGAGACGCCTGTTCACTGTTTCTGTAAACACTTCTCCGCCTCCTTCCGCGGCCTAACCACAACTCACTCTATTCGCACAATCTTTGCGTTGTAGCTGTCATCAGAATTTGAACTAGTAACACGTATAAAAGACTTGATGACATCTATAATGGAAAGATTATGCGACTAGAGTGAGTTGTGGTTAGGTCGTGAGAGGGGCTGAGAGGGCTTGCCTTAGGCCGGTCCAACCACGCATACGAAAATTCAGGAGTAGTCTCTCCATAATTGAAAGCTCATCTTACATATATATGTATGACCAGAGTGAAACTCTATTTTCTTTCTGACGTCCACAACGTGTTTACAGAAACAGTGAACAGGCGTCGCGCCGAAGCAGGCTTACGTTGCCACGCAGCGTGCACGAACACGGAAAATTCAATTTAGGACCAGCAATAGTTTTTTGCAAATATCTCGATAATTAAGGCCGAGCGGTCGTAACATGTATAGAGAAAAGTTGTTCAGATTGATGACCTTGACAACATATTTCAAGGTCATCAAAATCGGTGAGGAGGGCAAACTTCTAAATAATTACCAAGGTTTCTTCAGATTTATTTTACAAATAGATGGCTTACGCATAGCAATGCGTCATGCCAATTCAGATTCGTGCAATCTTCTTCTTATTGTTCTTGTTGAAATGTAAAAAATTGTCATTACACGTCGTCGAGCCCTTTTCAAAATCGTCTCAGTTTCATTGTGAATAATGAAGTAAATGAAATAATGAAATAAATATCCTGTATGGAATAATCCAACCAATACGAGCTAATCCAGTTTGTTGAGGATTGTTCCTGTCAAACTCCACTACTTTGTGAGGTTAGAGGCAGCACGTATGGTTGCACTCAGTAGCCTCATGGATGCTCCGTTGACGGCGCATCCGTCGACTTGACGTGGGCCATCGATCGGTTGGATCGATTGGAGGTAATTCACTATCCAACCAGAACCAGACCTGCTGCACTGCTAGCCAATGAGCGGCTCACGCGTGCTCACCGTCAAATGCGATCACGTCGTATTGACGGTGAGCCAATAGATCGTTCAGATCTCTCTCATTGACCAATCAGAGGCTGCGCACAGCACTGACGTCCAATGAGAGAGATCCACGCACTGAATTGTCTGGTTCGTGCCGGAAACGACGCGCTCTCAAAGCTGTTCTTTTTCCGGTTCGGCCAGTTCGTTTTTCTTGAGCTCTTAGAGACACTCGTTTTCGCTCGCTGTGAGACATAGATCTGGTTTTCGTAGTTTATTTGTTAAGATAAAAGGCCCGCTGGTTTGACTGTTCCTTAAAGGAACTGACTGCTCGTGAGATTTCCGGTCGAACTCACTTTACGTGTACAATTGATACACGGTCAGCTCGTCGCGTTTTATACCGTTGTATCGCGGTTAACGTGCAACGTGCTCAACCACCATCTTGAACAGCTCTACAGGCTGATTGGTGGATCGCTCTCGCTGAATCGGTCGCGCAATTGAAGTTGCAACCTACACCGAATTGCAACACAGTTATTGCACGGTTCTCGAAGGGTCTTTTCGCTTGTCGGACTTCTATTCCAATTTTTCCGTCGCCAGAACCGTATGTGTCGCAAGATCCGTATACCCTAGTATGAAAAATAGTAGAAAAGAAGGCCTGCCTTCGTACCTGCTTAATTCATGACAAATTCGTATTCCAGCACAAGGAACCGTGTTTCATCGCGTAAGAACCGTTGCAGGGAAATCCTCCGTCGCACCTTATCTTATGACTACTTCACGACAAGGGGACTTTTTCGCAGGGCTCGTAGATTCAACAAACTTGTCGTTTGGTGATCATGCCTGAGGTGGCTCAAACATTTAGTTTAATTCCTTATAATCCCTCATAACTTACAACGTTATCTACATTTCGGTTCCCCTTTATGATCTTTCACGGCCGTTGGAAAACGATTCTAAAGAACACCCACGCGTAGTTAATTACGGTTTCAAGGTACAGAGACCTTTCACCATCTGAGTCAGGTACCACCCCACTCTTCTTCGGCTTAACTCTCCTTCGGTTCAACTCTCCTTTGAACTATTGGAAGAAATCGGAACAGTTACGAGTGTCCTGATACAGGTAGGTAGGTCTGTTCAGCGCATGCGCTGGATAGATGGTAGGTGTTCAGCGCATGTGTTAGATAGTATGGTATATTTGCGGGATCTGCTAAATAGTACTGAGCGTATACGTTAGATGACAATTCAGTGGTTTAGAAGTTATATGTACATGTATAAAGGTCAGCAATTTTAAGTGTTTTTCGCAAATTAATTATTGATATGCTTATTGTTGATTTTAAGATGGCTAGTTCAAGCATTAGAAATTTTAACTTTAGAGACATATCAAGTTGTAAAAAAGCAGCAATTACTTAGGCTCAGAATTGTGGATTGTTACGGAAATTTAAAAAATGTCGTATTCATCGGTGCGAAATGAAAATTTATAACAATCATGGTATCGGTCGTTTTCGGTGTCCGGATATTAAAGTGTACAAGAAACTAAAAAAAATGTTAAAATTATCCTTATCCTTGTCCTGGGTCTGACCTCTCTGTTTCATACTTAGTTGTTTTTAACCTTGTGACGGTTACCCGGTTGTTGAAACCCTAGCTAACAGGAAACGGAAATGAAGAGGTATATGAAGTGTAGAGAGTGTAGGTAACAAAAATTATAATATAACGAAAATATACAGAAAAAGGTATGAAATATGGTACAGATATGAGATGAGATATGTTACAATGTTATGATGAGCTGATGATACAAACCGTGAAGCTCACGAGTTGTATATACAGATGAATTCTCGTGAAGCTCACAAGAATTGCAGCGAAGAAGATGTAAATGTGTGCCGCGCACAAAAGTAAATAGAATAGCGAGGTGATCAAGCGATCGATACAGTCGGAAGCGACGAGAGCGAGCGCGGTTTCGGCGCGCCTATTTATACTTGCTCGGGACCATCGGCTCGGAAGGATTGAGGAGTGGGATTTTTGAAATTGCAGGGAACCGTCAGCACCTAACCTTCGTTGACAATATCGAGGCATTGCACTAACGATAGGTGCGGCGAGGGAGACAATGGAAAATAGGCGTTGGATTTAAAATATTGAATATCGGAAGGATGGCCCACGAGACAAGTACAGCGGAAAACGTAAACAGCCGGCGCCGAAGACGTTTACAATCGCGGTCGTTCACCGCGATGCACGAGTCGAGCTCGTCAACTGAGCTCGACGAGGTACAGGTCGAAACGCGAGGTTCTTATGTATAGGCAGACGTTGTTGCGGGCAAGGCCTATACATAAGAACTCGTTGCGACAATTTATAAGAACTGGGCTGACTCGAAATAGCTCGCGTGGTCGAACGAAATGCAGAAATGGTTTAAATATTAAACACTTAAATATTGCACTATGTATACATTACACTATTATAATGGCGTAATTTCATTTGTTTTTCAATATTTAACTATATTCCTCAAATCCGACCATCTTGAAACTTTTGTATACATATATTAGATCGGTAGCAGAACATTGTTCTTAAATTTTTTGGAAGTGGTCACTCGAAGGGATGCTCGCAACCCTACCCCTAAAAAATTAAATGATTTTTTCTACCCTTAATAATTTGATCCCAACTGTGAAAAAATATATGATATTGTGGTATCGGGAATATGTGGGCACCCGGTATATAGTTTTAAGAAGTAGACTCTAAGGACACTGTAGGACAGACATGCAGCGAGAGCCGGAAAAAGGCCATAAAAAAGGGAAAGCGGCATTGACCAGCGTCGAGTTGCGAGCGACGATGGGCCTGCGGCCCGTTGACGATGTTCATGCCCATATTTGGGCATGGTGAAAACTCCGAAAGGGGCGAGCGTGGGGATGAACCGAGTCTTGCTAGACAAGGGATGAGTTGGAGACGAGCAGTCGTTGTCCGAAAGTTGTCGTAGCAAGTTGAAAGAAAGTTGTATAGTTGTCGTGTAGTTTAGTAGTTAACGTTAGTAGATAGTTATAATCGCGTAACCACTATACACTTAAGTATTCTCCTCTCTTTTCCAAAAATAAAATAATTAATTATACGTATTACCACATATAATTTGGGGGCTCGTCCGGGATTGATTGAGGAAGACTCTGTGGAAAATAGTTGTCGCGCGGTTGTGTTGTGAAAGTCGCATTAAGCTTCAAAATGAGCAACGGGGAACCAAATCCAGATGACACCATAGTCGAAGTTAACGATCTTGCCAGCAATATGAAGTTGACGCGCATTGACGCAATGAAGTTGGCGGAGCTAAGGGAGGAATTGAAGCAACGGAAGCTGAAGAGTAGCGGGAATAAGGCGGAGTTGCAAGAACGATTGAGAGCCGCTATAAGGTTCGAAATACAACACGGGGAGGACGATGTGGAAGAAGAAGAAGAGGAAAGCGAAGCGGAAAGTGTTGTTGAGTCTCATAGTAGAGCGAGGAATAACCGTTCACATCTCCTAACGTTTAAAGATGTTGAGGAAGCTCTGAGCACGTTTAGCGGGGACGACCAGGTGGACGTTCACCAGTGGATACAAGAGTTTGAAGACATGGCCAAATTGTGCAATTGGGCCGATGTGCAACGAATAATTTATGCAAAGCGACTGCTGCGTGGTTCGGCGAAACTGTTCATAAATTACGAGAAATGCAGCAGTACTTGGGGTGCAATGAGGCGAGCCTTGATCGAAGAGTTTGGAAGAATGGTGGACGCGTATAAGATCCACAAGGAGTTGTCTCGTCGAGGCAAAAAGGCATCCGAGACGTACCAGGAGTACGTTTACAAAATGTTCGACATTGCCAAGCAAGCTGCTATTGAAGATGTAGCCGTGATAAAATACATCATCGACGACGTTCAAGATGAAGAGGTGCATAAGACGATTCTCTACGGCGCTAGGAATATTCGGGAGTTGAAAGAAAAGTTTCAACTATATGAAACGATGAAGGAAAACGCAAAGGTGAAAAGCAGACGAAGCGATGAAAGGCAGCAGAAGATCAGCGGACGGGGCAACACAACACAAGAAGCTGTGCGACGGTGTTTCCTGTGCGGTGATAAGAATCATTTAAGTGCGGGGTGTCCTGGAAAAAATAAAGGATTCAAATGTTTCAAGTGCGGACAGTATGGACACATCGCTTCACGCTGCAGCGGAACAGCCGAGCCGCCGAAGAGTGCATATACTACGTCGCGAGATTTACAATCAAAGCGCTGCAAGGAGGTGGAAATTTCCAATTGTAAGTTGGCTGCTTTGATAGATACCGGTAGTGACTTAACTTTAATGCGAGCGGATCAATACGTTATGATCGGTGCGCCTAAATTAGGATATAGAGTTTTAAAATTCCGTGGCGTTGGACTAGACTGCAACTACACTCTTGGAGAATTCGTAGCAAACGTAAAAATAGATCATGAACTTTATTCCATGACAATACACGTAGTTTCTGACACATTAACTCAGCATCCATTGCTTATTGGCACAGATTTCTTGAACAGCGTCAAAGTTTGCATGAAAGAGGGGGACATTTCTATTCATAAAGTTGAAAATAGTTGTCATGACGAAGCTTTAGAAGTTTTAAAGATAGACATAGAAATGGAATGCAATAGAGTAGATTTATCTTATATCACGGATGCCGATCACAGACAAAAAATAGAGAATTTAATAAATAATTACGAACCGCATAAAACTCGCGAAGTTAAAGTTAAGATGAATTTAATTCTCCAGGACAATATTCCAGTCTACCAAAGGCCGAGAAGACTATCACCTCAGGACAAAATAGAAGTAATTAAACAAATTTCGGAATGGATGAAGAACGGTATTGTAAGAGCGTCTGAGTCGGATTATGCGAGTCCGATTGTACCCGCTGCCGCTCATCGAGGACCAGTTGGATTTGTTGCAGGACGCAAAAATATTTAGTACGTTGGACCTTCGAAACGGATTTTTCCATGTCCCAATAGAAGAAAGTAGCATAAAGTGTACAGCGTTTATCGTTCCAACCGGGCACTACGAATTTTTAAAAGTTCCTTTTGGCTTATGCAATTCCCCAGCCGTATTTCAAAAGTTTATAAATGCAGTGTTCAAAGACCTAATAGCTGAGAAAGTAGTATTAACATATATGGACGACTTGGTTGTGCCATCCACTGATTTTTCACAAGGAATCAAAAGGGTTGAATTAGTTTTACAGACTGCCGCCGCGTATGGGTTGTTGATAAACTGGGAGAAATGTCGTTTCTTGCAAACTAGAATAGAATATTTAGGTCATATTGTCGAAGGTGGAAGTATACGGCCGTCGGAATACAAATCCAAAGCGGTCACGAAATTCTCGGAGCCGCGGTCGGTAAAAGATGTACAAAGCTTTCTAGGCCTAACGGGATATTTTCGGAAGTTTATATATAATTATTCGATAATTGCGAGACCTTTAACGAATTTGTTGCGAAAAGATGTCGGTTTTAAGTTTGAGTCCAGCGAACGTGAAGCGTTTCAAAAGTTGAAAGTAGCGCTAAGTAATAAACCAGTGTTGCGATTATATAATGTAGGTGCAGAGACACAATTACATACGGATGCGTGTAGTATGGGGTATGGCGCTATTTTGTTGCAGCGCGATAGTGTGGACGGAGCGTTTCACCCAATATATTTTGCGAGCGGGAAAACTTAGGTGGCGGAAAAAAAGTATGCGAGCTACGAGCTCGAAGTGCTAGCGATAGTTAAGGCGTTGAAAAAATTTCGAGTTTATTTATTAGGGATAGCATTTAAAATCATAACGGACTGTCAAGCATTTGCGCTCACAATGAGAAAGAAGGATCTTTGTGTACGGGTTGCGAGGTGAGCCCTTCTATTAAAAGAATTCGATTACCAAGTCGAACATAGGTCTGGTAGTAGCATGCGACACGTCGACGCCCTGAGCCGACATCCGTTACCTGCGGTAATGGCGATAGAAGAGGACGCAAGAGGTATTATTGCAAGGTTGAAACGCGCGCAGGTACAAGACGATGAGTTACGACAACTCCGAGACGACATTGGGCGCTACGAAGCGGAGGGGTACAGATTAAGAAATGAACTGTTATACAAAGAAGTCGATGATATATTACTTGTAGTTGTACCAAGATCGATGCGCATTCAAATCGTTCGACAAGCGCACGAGCTCGGTCATTTCGGCATAACAAAAACAGAAGCTCTTTTGAGAAGGGATTATTGGTTTAAAGGGATGCGTCATATAGTAGAAAGAGTAGTGCGTAATTGCGTCAACTGTATTCTCGCGGAGAGAAAACACGGGAAACCAGAAGGCATGTTGCACACCATCGACAAAGGGGAGGTCCCATTCGACACCTACCATGTCGATCATCTTGGACCGCTAGCTTCGACGAAGAAGAGCTACAAACATATTTTTGCAGTTGTTGACGCGTTCTCCAAATTTGTTTGGTTGTACGCTACAAAGTCCACAAGCTCGGCAGAAGTAATCACCCGTCTCAAAAAACAATCCGTTAACTTCGGAAATCCGAGGAGAATTATTTCCGACCGGGGAACAGCGTTCACCTCCGCAGCGTTCGAAGGCTACTGTCAAGACGAGAACATACAGAATGTGTTAATAACAACGGGAATCCCGCGGGCTAATGGTCAAATTGAGAGGATGAACCGTTCGCTAATACCTCTGCTAACAAAATTATCTGCACCAAACCCCGAACAGTGGTATAGACACCTTGACGTAGCACAAAAGTAGAGAAGGATGCCCTCCTCGAGAAGTACGAGGTTCACCGACCCAGAAACTCTCGAGGATGGGCATCAATCAAGGGACTGGCGAGCCACCGCCTGCGCCTGGAGAGAGAGAGAGGAAGAGAAAGGAGGAGTAAGGAGCGGCGAGAAAGGTAGCTGCTGAGAAGGAAAAGGCGAAGAAGAGAAAGAAGAAAAAGGGGTAGGAGCCTCAGTTGCCTCCACCGGTGCCGCAGCGTGAGAGCTTTAGGGACAAAGCGCACCAGCTGGTGGTGCACATGAGTGCGGCGTTAACTGTCACCGGTGCCACTGTCATCCAGCCCACGAAGAGGCGGATCTCCGCCTCAATGAGCTGAACGTCGCGGTGACCGCGGATGACGTGCAGGCGGCTTTGTTCGCCACAGCGGAATGCCCGCCAGAAGATGTAAAGGTGGGGGTCCATATGGGTCCAACTATCACTCATGGCAGTAAGGAAGGTAGCCCGTCAAGGCCGATTTGTGGTAGGATGGTCCTCGGCTCGTGTCAAGGTCCTGGAGCAGCGGTCGCTGCAGTGTTTCCGCTGCCTCCGACGAGGTCCTGCGGGCATGAAATTTCCCTACCCCGGGAAGCGGACTCTTCTTCTCACATGTCTGAACAAGCAACATATCACGATAGCCTTGACAAACCTAAAACTATAAAAGGTGAGGAGGATCCTTAGACAGCTAAAGTTAGACATATAGATAATGTTGATAGAGGATATCTTCAGTCTTAGAACCGTTAGAGCAACTGTTGGAGGGGGGAGTGAGTTCTGCAGGTTGTCACTGCAATGACTATAAAAAACACCAGGTCGCCCAACGATCACACCACAACTCAATCGACAAATACGTAGCATGGCTCGGTGTTCACGCTACCGGCGTAGCGGAAATGTAGCTTGCGTGCTGAAAAAACCGCTACATGGAACAGCAGAGGTAAGATCACATCCCGGTAACGCGACACATCGAATGATGTAGTAAAGGATCCCTCCCACTACGTAGGCCTAAACCAGCCTTGCAGTCGGAACCGTCCGGCTGCCTGGGGGCCTCAAAAAATTAAAGTTACACAAAATAAAAAGTAGGTCTGGGTTAAGTAGGTCGAAAACAGTAATGTAGAAAACGTTATGCCGGTAAAGTAGAAAATGCTATTGTTTAAGATTTAAAACCATTTCGCATCACGTTCCGCGACGCGAGCTACTTCGAGCCAGCCAATTTCTTTTAAATTTGTCGCACCGAGTTCTTATGTATATTTCTTGCCCGCGCCATAGACGGCTTATACATAACAACCTCACGTTTCACCAGTTTTTCTGTACCTCGTCGAGCTCAGCTGATGAGCTCGACACGTGCACCGCGGTGAACGACCGCGATTGTAAACTCATTCAACGCCGTCTATTTATATTTCGCACCGCACTTGCCTGATGGCCCACCGATATCATATTCTATATTTTAAATCCAACGCCTAGTCTCCCTCGCCGCACCGGTCGTTAAGTCAATGCCCCGATTGCCAACGAACGTTAGGTGCTGACGGATCCTTACAATTTCAAAAATCCCACTCCTCAATTTTTCACAACCGATGGCCTCAGGCAAGTATAAATAGGCCCGCCGAAATCGCTCGCTCTCTCGTCGTTTTCTGACTGCCTATCACGTTCACACGCTCTGTTTCCATTTACTCTTGTGCGCTTCACATCGGTAAATCGCTCATCGATTTCACGTGTGCTTCACGTGAATTTTCCGTCTACCACAACTCGTGCACTTCACATTTTGTGCTTTACCTCATCTCATCACCCCCTTTTCATCGTGTAACGTATTTCATTTTTTTCTTGTATCATACACATCTCCGCTTTTGTACATACCAATTTTTGAATATACCCCCTTTCATCAGCTATACCATTTCTCTCTCAATCTTCTACACTTCGCTACACCTTACCTTCCTTTTCTTCTAAATCCATCGCTATAGATTACAACAGCTATGCCGATAAGACAAAAAATAACACTAAAATCTTTTTTCCAAGTAAGGCCAAATTTATCTTGTACACTTCCTAAAATAAGTAACTATTCTGATCATCAGTAAGAACATAAAACTTACATCAAACATATGTTTCGTAGTTTTACTAATAATAAGAAATACTAATAAATTTAATGATACTAAACGTTTAAATTATTTCTTTCATTGCTAACATTACATGACCTTAAAAACAGATAGTTGATTAATTTTATTACGTGATTCCTTATGATATCAATAAATGTGGTTTCTTTACTTGAACAATCAAAGGTCTCCTTCTATTTCCTAAAAGTATTGAACGAATAAACAAATTGCTGTACCTTTCTTGGTTGTTATTATACCTAACTTTTAAGCCCGTGTCATGGTGGTACTATATAACCTACTATAAAGTAGGATATACTTTGTAATCACTAGACTGCATATCTTTATGTAATTTGCAATTTTTGTAGACGAATGTTAAGATACTCAAATCAAATGAAATCTTATTTTCAGCGGTAGTAGCCTTTGTAGATTTGAAATAAATAAAAATCGTCCTAAATTCTGTCGAGTTTTATATTCTCGCATTTTTGAAATTTTCAGAAGCCATAATTGCATAAAGATCCGCAGTCTAGTAATCATCAAAGCGCGACTTACCTGTTCTCATTGAAGTATGGTGCAATAAATAGAATTTCGATGCATTACCTTAAGTTTTAGAAATATTCAACATATTATGCTTACATTGTATCAAGTATGGTTTCATGCCCACCTCGAAGCATCTTACTATACTAAAACGACATCTACGCACATTAATAGTAATGTGTATTGTTTACTAAAATTTACCATCGGGTTGTTTCACACCAGGCGTTATAGATCTCAAGAAGTCATCTGGTGTCATGAAGATTTCATGAATGTCGTTGTTAACCACTTGTAATGTAGCAAAATATCGAAATACTTTGTCTGGTGTGGAATAGTGCCTCACACGATTTTCATATTCAATGATCTGCATTGTAAATATCTTTAATGTTTTCATTGGATCACAATAGTTCCACAGCGTAAGATTATGGAAAATACGACAGTTCGTGTTTAATGATTAGATTCTAATTAATGTAGCAGGGATTGTAACCGTTATCTAACCCGAGCTGAAAAATAATAGGAATACGGGGAGCACAAGAGCAAGTTACTACTAAGCTGTGACACCAAGTATAAGACGATTTTTGTTCCAATGTTGAAAAAACTAGGAATGATACGAAAAAGTATCTCAGATGAAAATTGTATTGTACTCTGTAATAACCATGTTCCATGTCTCCTGTACTATAGAATATAACCATGGAAATTAACAAAATCATTCTTTAACAATTTCCTTGCTACAAGGCCGCCGCAATGAAGTAGAAAAACTTTCTCTTTTTTGTGTTTTTGAGTTTTTCTCAAGGTCCTAATCAAGCCTAACTCTTGACAATTTAATGTAAATAATAAAATAACTGCAACAGAGAGATTCGAAAAGAAAACTATATTATAATGAAATTTCAACATTATTTCTGTTGATTTCTATACATTTGTTAATTTGAGCACCAGAAGTGTCGTACGTCAATGAGCATTTATGGTGTTCCAGCAGTATTTTGATACTGAAATCTTCTTTGCAGAATCTCTCTGTTGTAGCTATTTCATTATTCACATCAAGTCCCAAAAATTAGTAGATTTTTCGTACTCAATATGACGCAAAAGTCATGCCGTAGGGCATTGGTTTCGTATTGACCACAACCACGACGTCATAGTAATAAAAATATTTAGTTGCTTACATAATACAAAATGACTTTGAGGAAAAAATTATTCCCACCACAAAATGTACAAACTCGAACTAAATAATTTGTCCCTTTGATAATTCTCAAGTGTGAGTGCAAGCGTTGTGTGAGAGCGAAGTGTGTGTAAAAGCTAAGATAAGGCAGAAGGAATAATGTGGTAGTAAGGGGACTAATGATAAACAAGGAAAGAGCAGCAGAAGAAGTCGGGAATTTCTTTAAAGAGAAATTACAGACAAGTGTACGGAGGGCAAGAGTAATAGGCCCACAGGGAAAGGAAGTTATAATAGGGGACCTAAATAACTGGGAGGAAAAACAGGAAGCAGTAAGGTAGAAAAACAGGTTGAGAGGCAGCTAAGTATTTATAAACCATGATCTGACCAAAGCAGAGAGAGAGAGAAATACTAGATACAATGCTAATAGTTGCAGGAGAGGAGAGGAGGAAAGGTGGAAGTGCGAAGGTAGGTTATCAGAAGTTCAAGGTAGAGGGAAGCTGGATAGAGTGGAATGATAAAGTAAAAGAGAGAACAGTCAACAGGGGACAGCAGGGTTTTCAATAAATCGGTGTATCAACCAGGACACTAGTAAAGAAAGGGCAAACGAAGAAGAAAGTGTGGGTAAAATGATCTTCTGAAGCGTTGAGAAACTCTCAAATAAACACAGTGATTTTTGGAAATATATACAGAAAACGACGAACCGTTAACGGATTGATTGATACAGATCAACAAAGACTTCGTTGGTGACAACACGCGATTCTCACTGTTCTAAGTAATTGTGCGACGTGCGAATGTGTACCGTGCGAAAAGTTTGTAACGGTTTATATTAAAATTCGACTGAAACCGCAGACCCGGTTTCAGCAAACAATTCGTGGTCCATTCATGATTAATCACGATCGAGCCCTTGCTCCTCCGATCTCCCTACCACTCGAACCCGGCATCTTTCTTGTAATTTGTCATTTCTTCTCGACGATATCGATGAAACAGTGGGTCTTACCAAGATATCAATGGAAGAGATAGGATGGGAAAGAATTAAAAATAGGCTGCAGTCAGACTTCAAGTAGAAATACCATATCGCAAAGAGGGAATATAAGAAGGGCAGAGTAATAAGAAGAAGAATTACAGATGTGAGGAATGAGTGGCTAGCGAGGAAGGCGGAAAAGGAAGTAACACATGTAGTTGAATGGAAAATGAAGGTGGGGGAAAAAGAATGGAAGATAGTTACAGTTTACGACAGAGACGGAATGAGGAAAATTGAAAAACGGTACGACGAATTGATTCGGAAGAAAGAGGAGGAATGTTTGATCATTGCAGGAGATATGCACGCAAGAACTGGTAACAAAGGAGATGTATATCTGGGGGAGAAAGGAAGATCAGACGAAAAGGAAGTCGATGGACGCAGGGTGATGAAGAAGGAGAGTTCACGTATGTGGGAAGCAGAGGGGCTACTGTCATTGATTACGCTGTAAGCAATACGACAGGGCTAGAACAGAGACAATAGGATTTGAAATCCAAATCCAATGCGTAACCTTCCAAATTCCGAAGGATCAAAGAAAGGATAGGCAAGCGGAGAATAACAAAGTAAAGAATTATGTGCTGGGAAAAGAGAGCGTTGAACGTTTCCAAAGCAATCTGGAGAAGTTAAAGTTGGTAGTGAGCGTGGTAGAGTAGAACTGCATGGAGCTGAACAAAAGTATTAGCGATAGCATAGTGACGAAACTATCCAAATAAAGGAAAGAAAGATGGTATACAGACCGTGGTGGGGCGAGGAATGTAGAAGGGAAAAGAGAAAAGTTAAGGGGTTTTATAAAAAATGAAAAGCTGGCGTAATCAAAAGAGAGGAGTATTTGGTAAGGAAGGCAAGCTTTAGAAAAATATGTGAGGGGAACGAAAAAAAGAAAAAGAAAAGGGAAATAGAGGAGATAAGAAACGCGAAGACTGAGAAAGAAAACTGGGGTTACATCAATAAGGACAGGAGAAAACGAAACGATATATGCGGAAATATAAGCAAAAATGAGTGGGAAAAACACTTCAGTAGTTTGTTAGGAGGCTCTGAGGTAGGGGAGACAGTAGGAGAGAAAAGAAACAATTTCGGAAGAGGAGGAAGAAGAGGAGCTGACCGAAGTAGAAATAGAGAAGCAGATTCAAGGATTAAAGGAGAAAAGCGGCGGGAGAGTCGTGGATATGTAGTAAAGGAAGGGCGAAGAAAAGAAGAAAAGAAGAAAAGAAATTTTGAAGAAAGTCTGGAAAGGGGAGGGATTCCCAAATAACTCGAGAAAGGCGGTGATCTTTCCCATTGATAAAAAAGGGGACATGGGTAAGCCAGGAAACTACAGATGAATATGCCTGCAAGTTATACGCGAGCACTTTCAACGAAAGACTCAAGGAGGAACTAGACGACAAAGATATCTTGTCCGAGACTGAAGCAGGGTTCAGGAAGTACATAGGCATAATGTATATGTTTTACAGCACGTTATAGAAAGAGAAATCGGAAAAAGAGGAGGTAAGGTATTCGCGTTTTTTGTGGACCTTAAGGCGAGAGAAATGGAGGCAAGAGGAGTCAGGAAAAGTCTGATAAAAAGATTAAAACAAATCTACGAGGCAACGAAAAATGTGGTAAAGATAAAGGGGGAACTATCAGACAAATTATGGACCAGCGAAGACATGCGACAGGGTTGCCACTTGAGTCCGACATTGTTCACCATATTTATAGCGAATTTTGAGGAAGTTTTTAGAAACGGGTTAGAGGAGAACATTAAAATTGGGCAAAGAAAGATTCTGGATTTTAACGTAAGCAGATGACATGGTACTCATGGCAGATAACGAAGAAAGTATGAAGAACATGATACGAAGATTAGAAAGATACCTCGACAGGAGGAAATTAATATTAAATAAAGAAAAGTCGAAAATTATCGAAAAGTTATACGGTGCGAACATTTTTGGATGGAAAGAAAGAGCAGAAATGGAGCAGATCCAGATTAAGTACCAGAAGTGGTGCGTGGGACTGGACAATTGATCACCTGATAAGATCCGAGTCAGGGCAGGAAAGAAAGCTTTGAGGTACGAAGATAGTATTACGGAGGGGAAAGGAAGAGTGTTAGTTTTCCAGGTGGAAAAGGATAGGAAAAAAGGGGGAGACAAATAATAGCAGGGAAAGCGGGGACATAATACAAGAGATATAATACATAGATATAATACAAACCGACCGAAAGAGACAGAGAACAGCAATCCCAGGTACAATATGACAAAGTCGAGAGTAGTAGAAGGTAGATCAGGAGAGGGGGTGGTAAGCTGGGTGAGAATGATAAAAGCTAAGCAAAATGAGGAAAGGAGTAAGAAATGAGCAGCAAACCAAAGGCAAACACGGGAAGTTATGTAATTTAGGATAAATGGGGCAGAAATGGCAGTATTGGCAGGCAGGAGCTAAAACGTAGTCAAGCGTGTGGTGTGCGACATGGAAATGAATGAATGGAAAAGTAGAATGTAAAACCAAGTTCATTTCTGGGCTGCGAAGCCGACATAAATAATAATAATAATATCGCCTTGTAACAGAGTTAGAGGGACACTCTGTATCTTACCGTCGCTCGGTCTTAGTTTTCGAGATAATTGCGAGAAACCAAGGATATCCACTATAGCGAATTCTACCTTCCTAAATTACCAAACTCGTACTTTAAGGCACAATTCGCTGTAGCGGACCCAACAGTTTTCACAAATATCTCGGAAAATAAGGCCGAGCGACGGTAACCTACAGATATTAAAAAAGTGTAAAACCTAAAGATATTAAAAAAGTGTAAAACACGTGTTCAAGGATTTTGAGAGGGAAAGAGGGAGGCAGTATCATTTTTTTATTTGGGTGGCGTTTTCAAGGTCATTTGAAGGTCAACTTTGTTTTTTTCAAATGGAAACCTATATTTTTTATTATGGCATCTTATTGTACGTAAAAAGACATCATTTTCGTAGGATACTTTTTTTTATCCGCGCGCTACTTTCGGAAATATTTAAAGAGAAGTAGAGCGTTTGTAGGAATGTAGAGTTAGAAAACAACGGAGAACATTTTGAACATTTGTTATAATTATAAAGAAATTACAAACTTTCTCGCAGTATAAGTATGACTCGCTCTACTTCTCTTTACATATCTCCAAAACTAGTGCGCAGATAAAAAAATGTATCGTACGAAAATTGTTGGTCTTTTTACGTACAATAAGATGCCATAATAAAAAATATAGGTTTCCATTTGAAAAAACAAAGTTGACCTTCAAATGACCTTGAAAACGCCACCCAAATAAAACACTGATACTGCCCCCCTCTTTTCACCTCGAAATACTTGGACACGTGTTTTACACTTTTTTAATATCTTTCATACTTTTCGAGATATTCGGCTGGAATGTTTTCAAATGAACAACCTGTATATGGAAAAGTTGTTCAGGATTATATTCCAGATAACACACAAAGTGTCCGGGGAAGAATATTGGAAAATAAAAGGGGGAATCCTGAAGTGGTTCTAAGCACTTTTTTCCTTCGCCAATTCCCGAAAAACGTTAACCAATCAGAGCGTGGTTACAGTGAACTGATTTCGGCTCGACGACAGGACCCGCTGAGCATGGCATTGCCGTTGACCGAGCCGGAACCCATCCGCTGTAACCGCCTTCTGATTGATCAGCATTTTTCGTCAATAGTTCGAAAACAAAGCATTTCGGCGGCATTGGCGTAACTAGGTGGTGGCCCCCCACCCCCTAACAAAAATTCTAGCTATACCTATGTTCGGTGAGATTTGGCAAAGGAAGAAAGTGCATAGAACCACCTCAGGAACCATCACTTTTTTTCCGACAGTCTTTTAGTAAGGAGCTGCCTTTCTACAGTGTTACCGCACGGAGGGATGTTTTCATAGCTTTTAAATGAATTTTGGTCGGGTTTGGATTAGATTTCTCAGCAAGAATGGCACAGGGGGAGGAGCGCAGAAACTCCCCCCCCCCCCCCCCCCTCATGCCATAAAGGACGAATTAAGTCTTTGAGAATAGGCGGACTTCGCTATAGTCATCGTAACAGTTTTTTTTAGTATTTGTAGAGTATTACGCAATAAAATTGGTATTTCCCGTCAAGTTTCTTCTACTGTGTTTGGTTGAAAATTTGTTGCCAGGAGTAGTGGATTCCATTACTAGTTCCATACCACTCGCAACTTTGTTTATTATGGTGAATATTTGGACTTGGAGAGTTTAAACTTTCTTTAAGAATGAAAGTAATTTCTATGGTAAATCAATCTGGCCAATTAGTACTATCTTCGATTTATAATATCTTATAAATTATAGATAATATGGAGCTATTAACTGCATACCTAGAACTTGTTATATGTATACATATAAAACGGAATGTACAGTCGATATTTTGAAGAAACATTCCGTCTTACACAATAGTTAAAATTTTTTATAAACCTAATTGTAAGACAAAAATCATTCCAAATACACTTATCAAAATGAGGCAGTACAATCAAATATGTAAACATTGTGAACAAGAAATATAAAAAAATTAATTTAATTATGAAACATATACTCTCAGTAAATATGTATAGTAGAATTACTCCGTATCCGAACACCTATTATCCGAATACTCTAATATGTATCTGAACTAGATTTAAACAAATTTTATTTGAAACAAAGATCAAAAATAACAATTTAGAATAATAAATCGTTCTACTATTTTATTAGTTTCATTTTAGTAACAACATACGTAAAGTAACTTACTCTTAAAGAAAATAACAAGTAATCGCTTCACAGAATATTGCGTCTCACTGTAAGCTGAGAATGTCTAAGAACTTTTATAAGATGCTAAAAGCAACATCTCATTAATTCAGATACGAGAGGCTCTGCCATGCATATATAACAAATCCAATGACTTCTCTTACAATTCGTAATAAATATGATAATGTTATGATCAAATCAAACAGGTGAAATAAATGTTAGTAAAGTAAAAAGTGATAAATGAAAGCATAAAAGAAAGTCACCATAAGAAAATAGGAAACAATACCATCTGGTTGCCTCATGCCAGGAGTTATTGCTCTCAAAAAGTCATCAGGAGTCATGTATATTTCAGTACTATATAAGGTCGATACTTTTACAGTTGCAAAGTAACGAAATATTTTGTCGGGTGTAGAATACGCTCGTAAACGATTTTCGTACTCTATAATCTGCAATCATTTATTACACAACGGTAAATAAACATTTTCTCTCTACAGTTACATCTGTATTTGGCCTCGCAACAATATTTTTAACGCTTTCTAGAATTAAACATTTTACCATGAATACTTTTGGTATTAATTGACCGTCGAACAAAATATTCGAAACATTACAATTACCAATTCATTTCAATTTTGTTAACACTCGTAGCATGTACTGATAAACACTTCCCCTTAGGTGAAATGGATTACCGGCTACCAAATACAACGTAACAATGAAAATTCAATTTCTTTTTGCCTATGATATTATTATTGAAGTATTATCATTTTGATAGATTAATGTTTCCAGTAAAAACAATTAAAACGGATGCAGATTAAGAAGTTTCCACTAAATAATGCTAAAATTGTGTATTATACTAAAATTGTATAACATTCTACTTAAAATTAGTACACGGAATTGATTATTAGAGCATATCGCAAGGATCCTATCTATATTTTTCTAATATTTGTTAAACATACTTTATAAAATATGGTGTGTGTGTGGGGGGGGGGGGGGCGGAAGGCGTAAGAATGAGTGAGTGACCTGGAAGATGTGTAGCGAGCGACCGCCTGAAAAGAGGGGGTAATTGAGTCCGTGGATGGAAATCATAGAGTTTCCAAGGAGTTACTATTATCTGTACCTTGAGAAGGAAGGTTATCGAATAAAGTTTAATGACCTAGACAACCAGTGTTGTTATTTGTGGGTGAGCAAAATTGTCGACAAAGTAATCTCCGATCCATTGCGTTGAGCCTAACGTAGGCAATGAAAATTTTACATTAAATTGTAACTTCAATTGTGAATTGGGGGAGTGTTACATTAGATTATAACTTGTTTAACATTCAGTTGGGTCAGTCCACGCAAAATCGGACACTTTTTGGAGTAAGTTTCCAAATACTGATCAAGTCCGAATATTTTGTTGACTTTAGTGATATATGAACATATGTCATTTGGTTTGTCAATATGTTAAAAATAATCATCACCGGTCGCTTGGGTTGGTAACCCTAAGTTTGTCGGAAAAAACCTGGCGAACGAGTTGTAACGACTAAAGGATGTATTAATTCATTAAACTATTACGAGCCAGGGCCGCGTGCAGCGTGAGAGGCCAGCAGAAGGATTAATACTAGTGATGGGATTTGAAACACATCGAATCGATTCGATCGAATAATTATGACAAACATTCGAGTCACTTCCAATATAATTCGAAGCTAAGTACTTTTGAAAGACTTAAAAGTCTCCATAGGGCTAAACTACCATATTGCTCAGCGAACAAAAAATTATTACCTTTTCTTAATAATATATTACACAATATCACAAAAAATGATAAAACTCGAAGTTCTGATGCGAGGAATCGAAATTTGAGTGCGCAGAGTTCACTCATTCAGAAGTTATACACGACTAAAGTTGCTCGATTTCAAGCGCGTTTGACAAGCTAGAACGCTGCCATATTGGTTTTCTGACATAGGAGCGGTTATGATGTACTGACAGGATCCGCTAGATGACAGCACAAACAGACTCGCATCAGAACTTCGAGTTTTATCATTTTTTGTGATATTGTGTAATATTTCATTCAAATGAGTTGAAAATATTTTGCCCATTGACAAGGAGACATCGCGACCTTCGGGTCGCCAATTTGGCGAAACTTTGCACACTTCGTTCCCCTCTTTACGAATATACCCAATTATAGGCGCAGACAGTCAATAGTTTCTGAGATATTAACGTTTAAAGTTCATTACTCGCTTTTAAATGCAGTATATTTCCATGATACAACAAGAGCCGGCGCCGCGTGGAGCGGTGCTAGCGTACCATGTGTATATTATTATTTTCAATTAATTAAATTTCACGCATAAAATGACATATTTAATTATAAATTAGATGTATTTATTTACTAACAGAAATAGAATTGTAAGATTAAAATGCTTACAGTTATTCTTATGTGCAGCAGTGATATTTGTCGTAAAAACAAATAAGAAAACATAAATTACAGGAACACCTTGCACATCGTAGTAATGCACTTGCATCACATAAACATTTAGTTTTTAATAATTCCGTTGGGAAGCACACCTGATTTATGTTTAAAAAATTTCTCTATCGTCGGATAATCCAGCGGCGAACGTGATGTATGAGGGAATGTGTTTTAATAGCTTTTTCTCTGCTTGAAATTTCTCGATCATGTTGTATTAAATATCTGCAGTTTTGTATTCTTTTTAATCAATTTTTAATCTGCCTGTAAAAGTACACGTCGCAAGGTTGCATCAGCGGTGTACATTTGGGCGGAATTACTCGAAGGGTACAGGTGGTGTTTCCTTCTTCCGTCAGAAATAAATCTTCATACATGTCCATATTTGTCTGTCCTCTCCAGGAATCAATTAAGAGGAGAAATTTGTTATCTTCCACATAAGATTGCAATACCAATTTCAAGTAGGACTGGTATATATCCTGTGTTAATTTTCCGGATTTTGAACAAGTAACAATTATATTTTTATGTTGTGACGTAAGTTCAACTACTTTCTGTTGTACGAGTGGTCCGAATTTTGCAGAACGTTCTTGCATATATAAAAAATATACAATAACAGTTTTCCTGATATTGTAATACTATACACGGCTGTATATCTCTTGTATGTTAATGTCCTTTCGAATGTTGATTGGTATTGGTATCCTGTTTGATCCGTGTTATAATTATATAATTCATATTAAATTGCGGTGTGATGGTTTGACTATTTTACGAAACTTTTTGCTTCTCTTGAAGAAATGTGTTGGTTTTGCAGGATATTCGCACAATAATAACACACTTCGTTTAGAAGGTTTAAGATATATATATTTTAAGATGTATGGTTAGACAACTATACACGTGTTTTGGTTTACCGCATCCATCTTGAGCGAAAGGGGACGTTTTTCCCCTTTTGATCCTGATGGGGCTTCGGTCGGTAATGATACGCTCTATATAATCGATAATGGTAACTGCTCGGATGAAAAACTGATTTTGACTCTATTTTTCAACAAAATGTATTTTATTTTCCGTTGGCGAACACTATGTTTCTTCTTGAAATGTATTACCCACGTGGTTCTAGCTTTCAATTGAAAATTTATTGTCTGATTTTGATAAGCTTCTGCCAGTGCCGATTGTTGAAGCTGTTTCGTAGTTATTTGCTGTTAATTTGCACGAGCTTCTTGTAACCGGTCGTACCTTAGGATGTACCTTATAATTGTAGGCTGTCAGCCGATCATATGTTTCGCCGAATCCCATATGACGAACGCAATATCGATTGCGGTGACGTCACTGAACAGACGAGCGTTTTTAAATGAACGAGCGGTTTTTTTTTCATGACCGATATGCGAGCGTTGAGACAAGAGAGTCTCGTGTGGCCCGAC